>RJWM01002951.1:0-120031 GCA_004363535.1 Dasyprocta punctata | reverse complement strand
TGGTTTATATCACCCATAAGCCATCCTACATCATTTGAGTTACGGACAAGGTGAGGTATAAAACAAGAAGTCCAAGGGCTTGCCACATACCTTTTGGGTACCAAGGCCTATGCCAGGAATCAAGACAATACTGGGGAAATGACAAGGTTCATAGAAGGACACAGAGATATAAACAAATAATGCAATCTAAATAAAAGTCATCATCAGTCCATCATCATTTTCACTGCATAGTCCTGTAAGAGCAGAAAGAAGGAAAATACAAGCTAAGAGAGAGCATAGAAGGCCTGACAGAGCAGCTGACAGACAGGTCTTAAAGGGTATATAGGAGTTTACCAAGCAGACAATGCAGAGGAAAGCATCCCGGCAGGGGACAGTGGAGCTGCATGAAGACTTGGCTTGTTCAGGAAAGCGCATGCCATTATTGGGGACTGGAGCATGAGTTCTACGGTAGTTAGGGAAGGATTAGAAGGCTCTAAGGTCCATAATGTTATATATACAACACAATTTAAAATTTATCATCACTAGGGGCTGGGGATTTAGCTCAGTGACACAAGCACCTGCCTGGCACATGTGAGGTCATGAGTTCAATCCCCAGTACAAAAAAAAAATGATTATCACTACATATTATAAATCATTTAATATATTACCGCCATATCATGATAATATTGTTCATGGCTATCTAAAAAGGATATCCCATTCTTTCATATGGGAGGCTGGTGATGATTAGTAGAACTTTATCTGCTTCACAATTATGTCTGGACACTGAGGTTCCAGGGTTTGTGGGCCCCCTCTTTCTCCCCTCCTCCCTGAAGAGTCCTGCTTTAGAATGACACTCAAATTGGATAATGTGACGTGAGAATTCTTGGTGCACCTTCACGTAGGTCTTTATCACTCTTACCAGGAGGAGAGAGTATTGAAGGCCAGG
Source organism: Dasyprocta punctata (assembly GCA_004363535.1). Taxonomy (NCBI): domain Eukaryota; kingdom Metazoa; phylum Chordata; class Mammalia; order Rodentia; family Dasyproctidae; genus Dasyprocta; species Dasyprocta punctata. The sequence continues at coordinate 119,106 of RJWM01002951.1, read as the reverse complement.
AGGTTCAAGTAGAGTTCTGCCTGAACTAGCACAGCAGTGAGAGGGAAGTAGGCTGGGAGTCATTGTGAGCTTTGTGTTCCCAGGGCGAGAGTGGAGAGGTGACTGATGATGAGATGACCACCCGAAAAGCCAAAATGCAAAAAGAGTGTCGAAGCCGGAGTGGTTCTGATCCTCAAGATATTAATGAGCAAGAAGAATCAGGTGACACAACTCTCTGAAATCTTTCTTTTTTTAGTTGTAGGGGGAAAATACCCATTTGGGCTTAAACTGTAATTTAAGTATCATGGAATTCTTAAGCAGAATTGTCTTGCTAGACATAACTTTGTTTTTAACCTAACGGGTTCTTCTACAGGTATAATGTACTTGGAAGTTAATGAATTTATCATTATCAGCAGAGAATATTAGATATACAAGGTACAATTTGATAGGTCAGCAACTCTCAGCACTGGCCAAATAATAGAGCTTTTGAAAATAAGTCTAGATGTCCTGGCGACACCCAAGAGCACTTGATGTAGATATTCTCTGGTTGGAACCTGGGCATCTATATATATTTTTTAACTCCCCAGGTTATGATGCAGTGTAGCCAGTTGAGAACTCACCAAATTAGTTTATTTGTCAAAAAATATTTTGATGCTTCTTTCATAGAAACTTGTTTCTATATAGAAATAGTTTGTAGATATTGGTTTGCTGAGGCATCCAGAAGCATCTTCAGTTTGTATTTGATTTCTTGTCTTTTTTTTCTGTCTTTCACCTTCACAGAAACCAATGCCATCAGTGGTCCTCCCAACCCCCTCCCTTCCAGAAGAGCCCACTCTTTGACCACAGCTGGGTCCCCCAACTTGGCTACCCCGACATCATCTCCCATCAGGCCAGTCTCCTCCCCTGTGCTGTCTTCTTCAAACAAGAGTCCATCCAGGTGGGGCCTTAACATGATAAAACAGAAGGACCCTTCCCGTCATTTCAGTTCTGTGGAAGGGCTTGTACTATGCTTCCAATAATCTGTTGGAAAACTGTCTCTAATTTTTACTTATAGGTAAATTAAAAACTAAAAACTGCCAAGATTAAATGATTCTAATTTTCCTGATTTATAATCCTACTTTTTCATATTATTATAACTGTCCCTAATTATTTGAAAGACCAGTCCTTCAAAGGTCATTATCAATAGCCAAACCCAGTCTGTGATTCTGTGAATCTGTACTGTTTAATACTGTAGCCACTAACCTCATATGGGTATTAAAATTCAAATTTAAATTAATCTAAATTAAATTAAATTTAAAAATCAGTTCCTTAGTTGCAGGAGCCACATTTCAAGTACTCCACAGCCACAAGTGGCTAATAGTTATTTTGAAAGCCACAGGCGGAAGACATTTCTATAATTGCAACAGTCCTATTGGATAGCACTGCCTTATGAAGAATAAAGTTTTAATGTAAGCTACCTGGCACTTTGCTAATTGATGAAATATATGTAATACTTTCTTCATATATTAGAAATTTAGGCATACCTGGAGACATGAATGCAAATATTGCAGCAAGTTAGATATGTTTAAATATAATTCTAAATCTGGTATTATAGTAAATTATCACACAAGGACCATATGAATTCCAGGTTCAAACCAAAATGTTTCCTCTCAGAAGAAGAAATAATATAAAAATGAAAGGCTTCCAAAGGGAACCAGAGTGTGACTCCATCTCCCTCCACCTATATATTTCAAATAAAGTTAAAGAAATTCAGGGGTTCCAGACAGAACCAAAATTAAACAATTGCTCCTCACTTTCTCACACAGAGGAGTGGGTCTGAGCAGACACTGAGTTTGGAAACACTGATTTCATTCTCTTCCCTTGCAGTTATAACAAAATAATTTATAACAAAAATAAAAGTTACAAATTATCAGAATTCTGTTAAAATATAGGCTTATGCAGGACTTTGGGTAAATGAAGTAAAGATTACTTGGATTAAGTGACTTTCATCTTTATTTCAGTCACTCATGAGCAGGAGAAGGACAAAGTATAAGAGAGGAAAAGAATTTGAAAGAGGCACTAACCTGCCAGATCCAAGGTCAGAGGGTCTGACTACAGGAGGACAGGGATGAGCGGCCACTTAAGTACTCCGACATAGAAAGAACACACAAGGCAGGAAAAGAAAACTCAGCCTGACTACTGTTTAATGAGAAAGCAAGACTGAGTCCTAAATCCAGTGGGAGAAAGAGTGGACATAGTTTCCTAGAGTCAAAAAGAGATGATTCTTACAAACAGGGCACTAGAAAGAAGGAAGATTAAGGAATCCCTTGTTTAAATGCAAATGACGAAGCTAACTTTTCCCTCTTCCTGAACCTACAGCCTGTGTTTTGCAAGCCACATTGACTTTCAATAACCTATGTCTCCACAGTACTATAAATCTGTCTTCCATTGCAGGAGGTGCCCTTCAGATGTCAACACAAAATAATTTTCCATGAGCAAACATTAGTAAGATTGAGATTACATTGCCTATCTTTGTAATAGTCTCTATATCTTCTTAAGAAAAAGATCCTACCCATTGATTTGACTGAAAACCGTAGTCAAAACATTTCATATTATTTGGGAAAATCAGTATAGGAAATTTTAAATTTAAAACAGTGAAACTAAAATTTTTGACCGAGTTGACTGGTATTTTTATACTGAACGGATGCAACTTTGGCAGGTGCAGATATAAGCCTAGGCAGAATTGGTTTCTTTCCATTCTTAATATTTTTCTGACTCACATTTACCTTTAATATTAAAAGTTCTTCACTATTTCATTGAAGAACTAGTTAAAAAACAAAAAGAGAATACATTGACACACTCAAAACTTTCCTCTTACATGTGTTTCTATAATTTAAAAAATAGAAAAAAATGTTATTTCCCATAAATTATGATTGAATGATTTGGAACTCTTTTTTAAAAAGTTTTCTTGAGAAGCACTGAATTTAAGAGTTTGTTTCCTCCCATTGAGCTCTGATTTCAAAGAACTGTTTGACTAGTTGAGAAATTTTAAATTCATTCTTGTACCCTTACTAAGCAGGCTGCAAAAGCAAAGTGGTTTTGTATATGATGTTTATTTCCTCTGACACAAGCTGGATTAAGGGAAGGAGAGAGTGCAGGCAAATAGCGGCAACCTGAAATGTCTCTTTGCAGTGGCTGGAGCAGCAGCAGCTGGCACGGGCGAATCAAAGGCGGAATGAAGGGGTTCCAGAGCTTCATAGTTTCAGACAGTAACATGAGTTTTGTTGAATTTATTGAGCTGTTCAAGTCTTTCAGGTATGGCACAAGCTCCCTCCTTACTTTTTCTCAGGCCTACATTTTTATAACAGTACTAAATGGGAGGTATTGTCCATCCCTTGCTCAGTGTGAGGAGCCGCAAGGACCTGAAGGATCTCTTCGATGTCTACTCTGCACCCTGCAACCGATCAGGCTCTGAGTCAGCCCCTGTCTACACCAGCCTGACAATCGAGGAAAGCACCAGTGATTTTCAGCCTGACCTAGGTTTGTTTAACATTTTAGGATTTTCCTTTCAGACCTCTCTGTCTAAAAATCAAGGCCAGTGATCGAGTCACACAAACCCTCACCATGTCCCACACGGCACACTATTGCTTGGAGCCTGGTGAAGCAGAGAACTTCTCAAGGGGTCATTTGGTGTCCTGAGGGAAGGTACTGTGGTCGTGTTGGACAAGGGACCTCATCTTTGTGTGGTTCAGCCTATTACTGCAGGATGTTTAGCCAGTAGCATGCTCCAATCATTCTGAAAACGAAAATTCCTTTCCCGACCATTTCCAAATGTCCATACGGCATTTGGACATCGAAGTTCTGCAGGTGAGGCATACCAGTCTTGTTCCTACCTATAGGCAGAAAGTTGCTCAGTGCCAGGGTGGTAAGTGCCTGCTCTTTGACAAGAAAGTCTTTGAATATCCAGGACATTTTTTCCACTGTGTAAAGCAGAACGTCTTTCTCTTCTTCCCCACTTACGAGCACCACACCATCACCACTCAGGCACCTTTTTAGCCACCCATTAAAACCTGTCATTTTCCTTCTCAGTTCTTGCTGGAGCTATAAACATGAAAGAGAAAAGAAAAACTCTTTGATGCAGTTTCTTCATAATTACTTTTAAACTGATGTTGTTCTTAAACTATTATTGAACAGCTGTTAAAATATGCATACTTATTTATTAGTCACATAATTATACTTTTAAAAAATTATTGGATTGTATTTTATAGAGGAATTTCAAGTTTAGGAAGAATGAGCCAAAAGTACTATACTGAGTTCACATATACTAACCTCGACATCTCTGCGCGCACGCACCCACATGTGCTCGTGCACACGTACATACATACCCTTTCTTTGATTAGTAATATCTTGCATTAGTGAGGTTCACATTACAGTTGAGTTCAGATTGACACATTATTGTTACCTGAAGTTCATAGTTTATGTTAGGGTTCACACCTTGTGTTCTATATTCTGTGTGTTTTGACAAAGGTACAATGTCATGTAACCACCATAATAGTATCACACAGAATAGTTTCACTATCCTGAAAATCTCTTTCCCAACTCTTCCTTCCTTCTTTCCTCCAAATCCCTGACAACCAGTAATCTTTTTTATTGTCTCCATAATTTTACCTTTTCCAGACTGTTATATCGTTGAACTCACATAGGATGCAGACTTTTCAGACTGGCTTCTTTCATTTAGCAGTGTACATTTAAGTTCCTCCCATACACACCTTTTGAAGAGTGAGGATTCATTTCTTTTGAAAACTAAAAGCTATCATGTTATGTGCATTACCACAATTTATCTGTTCACCTACTAAAGGATATCTTGGTTACTTCCAGGCTTTAGCAATAAGGCTACTATAACACTGGTATGCAAGATTGTGTGTAGATATAAATCATTTGGGTAAATACCTGAGAGCCTGTTCTTAGATCATGATAGGCCTATGTTCAGCTCTATAAGAAACTGCCAGCCAGGCATGGTGGTGCATACCTGTAATTCTAGCACTCGGGAGGTTGAAACAGGAGGATCACTGAGAGTTTGAAGCCATCCTAGGCTATATAGTAAGTTTGAGCTACATAACCTGGGCTACATTTTTTGTTTCCAAAAAAGAGAAAGAAGGAAGGAAGGAAGGAAGGAAGGAAGGAAGGAAGGAAGGAAGGAAAGAAAGGAAGAAAGAAAGAAAAAAGAGCAAGCCAGAGTTATCTTCCAAAGTGGCTAAAATTAAAATGACTGGCCACACCAAAGTTGGTATGAATGTGGAATAATTAGAACATTAGTACATTGCTTGTGGAAATTAAAATGGTACAGTTACTTTGCAAGATGGTATGGCAGTTTCTTGGTAAATGAAGCAGACACTTTCCCTATGACCCAGCAATTGTGCTGTTTGATAATTTACCTATGAGTTAAGAGGTTGTATTCACACAAAAACCTATATACAAATACTTAGAGTCACACTTTTAAAGTATAGAAATAGATAGATAGATAGATAGATAGGTAGATAGATAGATAGATAGATATAATTTAAAAGTATATTTTCGGTGTCTATAAAAAGAAAAATGTAGAAATAGGTATGCTTAGAAACCAAAATCTAAAGATGGATGAAGTGGTGGTACACACTTGAAATTCCAGCTATTTGAGAGAATGAAGCAGGAGGATGGCAAATTTCAGACTACTCTGAGAAACCTAGTGAGGCCTTGTCTCAGAAATACAAAATGCAGATAAAGAAGGTTAGGGACATAGCTTGGCTGTAGAGCATTTGCCTAGCATATTTGAGACCCTGGGCTCAATCCTGATAAAATAAAATAAAAATCTGAATTTGGTCTCCAATCCCCAACTGAATCTACAGAGTTCTAATGGAATACTAAAGTTTATGAGATTTCAGTATTCTCAACCTAGCTGATTCATTTTTTAGTTCCTCAACTCTATGAAGCAAGGAATAAGCACTAAACTTCACAGTTTGTGTGGAGAGATTAGTAAAAAGCTTCTCCAGTTTAATAATTCTATAATCTCGTTAATTCCAAAATGAACTTTGTGAACGAAGCTGTCTAGACTAAGAGTCCATAGTCTGTAATGGCTCTGTTTCAGATCTGTTGACCAGAAATGTCTCAGACTTGGGGTTGTTCATTAAGAGCAAGCAGCAGCTGTCAGACAACCAGAGGCAGATATCTGATGCCATTGCCGCTGCAAGCATCGTGACGAATGGCACTGGGATTGAGAGCACATCCCTGGGCATATTCGGGATTGGCATACTCCAGCTCAGTGACTTCCTAGTGAACTGCCAAGGGGAACACTGCACTTATGATGAAATCCTCAGCATCATTCAGGTTTGTGCCTGTTTTGTCTGTGCACATGTGTATAGTAGCTGTAATTACTCCTGTGATTTGCTGCTAAATGTTTTCTAGACTTCTCTCCAAAAGCTTCCTGTCAGGAAGAAACAGGCTGATTTGTTTGTGTTTGGTTTCGGTTTTGAAATACCAAATGTATCATTGTTCTTTAACATATATTAACCTTGGTCTCAGGCTGTCTCTGCCTCAGTGACTATTATAAAGAATCGACGCATGAATTCTTGTTATTCTCCACATATAATAAAATTAGTGTAGATTTTCCACCTCTTTTGTCACTTGCGATACATTTATTAGCTCCTCCTCTGCACTCTCTGTTCTGGGAATTAGAACGATAGTAAGCACTGACCCTCAGTGCAGCTTGTATTTCAGCGGGTGAGGCAGACACTAAGCAAAAAGATGTAGTGTAACTTTAGGTAATCATGGATTATGAGCAAAGCCAAGCAGAGTACGGAGATCAAGTGATGCAGGCAGGCTGAGGAGGAATAAGGGAAAGCCCCTGAGAGGAGGTGGCATGTGGACTGAGCAATTAGTGAGTAAAGTCACTTGAAGTTCAAAGGAAGGAACATTCCAGACCAGCAGATAGGAAGCTGCAAGCTCAAAGCCTGAGACAGGAGCAAGGTCAGAGTTTGTGGAGAATAACAGAAGTGTGGTGGCAGCTGTATAAAGCAGGCAGAGCATGGCAATCACAGTTTCAGATGGTATCTGTGAGCCAAACACTGAGGCCATGGGAAGGAGGTTGACTTTAGCCCATGTGAAATGGGAAGCCTTTGGGAATTTTCGAGTGGGAGTGTAACATGATTTATGTTTTTAAGACGTCACTGTGGCCCCACTGGAAAGTAAACTGCGCTGGTGAAGGATGGAAACAGAGAGACTGGTCAGGAGACTCTCACAGTAGCCCAGGCAAAAGGCAGGGATGGTTTAGATCAGAGTGTGGCAGGAAATAGAGTGGTGAGACGTCAGCATGCCCGTGTCATGTGCAACAGAACTACTTTCATCACCTGACTGGAAATCAGGGGATTAGCTATCAGCAATTGGTTCTGATCACTAAAAAGGTGAGAGTGTTATCACACTGTTGAGCACTCACTGTAATACAGTTGACTCCGAGCACAGGACTACATGCTATATGTGAATCATCTCATTTATTTCCCACCAGCTTCATGGTAGCTGCTATTATAATCCACACGTTCACAGAGATAAATGGATAGTGTTATTTTCATGTAAATCAACCTTATTCTTTTCTATTGCTCCCCCTTTTTCTTTTAAATAAATATAGTTAATGTAATAAACTCACATGTAATAAATATTTTCTTTTGGACTGAAAACTACATCTTATTGCTACATTACTAAATTAGTTCAAATATTTGACTTAGATGTTTCCTGATGAAAACAGAACCACTTTAAAAAATGATGCGGTGGTTTTTTTCTCCTCGTGATTTCCTTTACCCAAATAACATTTTCGTTTTTTCATTCCTTCCAGAAGTTCGAGCCTAACGTCAGTATGTGTCATCAGGGTCTGATGTCATTTGAAGGATTTGCTAGGTAACTTTTAAATTATCTTTTGCCAGTCATTTAAGAGTATACATTGCTCTTGCGTGATCTTAAAAGAATGTGTTTCATCTAGGTTTCTGATGGATAAAGATAATTTTGCTTCAAAAAATGATGAATCACAAGAGAACATAAAAGAATTGCAGCTACCCCTCTCCTACTATTACATTGAATCTTCACACAACACCTACCTCACGGGCCATCAACTCAAAGGAGAATCCTCAGTAGAACTCTATAGCCAGGTACTGAGTATGCCAATTGGAATGTGGTTTTTATTGAACTTGGTCATTTATATAACCCCAAAGTCATGAAAATTTGACCCCAGCTTTGAAGAGCTTGTAAACTATGGCATGTGAAACATGAGGAAGTATGATGTGTAGAAAAACTGACTACACATGTGGCTGTTGTTTTCTTTTCTTTTTTTTTTTTTTTGTACTGGTAATCAAACTCAGGACCTTGCACTTGCTAAGCAGACACTTGTGCTGCTGAGCTATATCCCCAACCCAGTAGTTGTTTTCTTTACTTGTTAGTTTGTTTTGTTATGTTTCGTTTTGCCCTCTATCTATACTTACCCTTTATTCAAGGGAGGAAAAAAATATTTGTTTGAGACTCATAGCTTGTAGTCTGACCTAGTACTACTAAAATTAGATTTTCCCATGAGAAACTATCTAATCATTTCATTAAATGCTAAATAAATCAATATATTGTAATGGGAAAGAATAGTAGAAAATACAACTTTCTTATGGAGTGAATCCCAAAGTATTGTTTGTTTTGCTTTACAATTTGTTAGACAGTTCATCACTATGGTAACTAACTCTGCTGAGGCTGAAGGCACTGTCTCTCCACACTAAAATTCATGGGAATGTTCTCTGAAAAAGTAGACTCTGGAATGGGAAAAGCACATCCTTTTGATTTAAACATCTGACTCTCAGTGATGTGCATGTCTGTTGCCTCACTCTTATACTGTCTGCAACTTTTTCTTCAATACTGCCTATTTTCTGAATTCTTACAAAAAGTGTTAATCATGAGGGAGCGAGGCTAGGTCTAGTGAATATGTGTGTGGTTGGGGTAGGGAAGACCAAGTTGAAAACTGTAACTGTATTGTTTACATAACCCAGCAACAGTGAGGTTCCTCTATTTTCAGATTAGCCCAGATAGTCCTCATGGCATGAGACACATTTTTGTCCTAAAGTTTATTTAGCATGTAATATATATTTTATACTCTTTTTTTGCCGGGCGTGGTGGTACATGCCTGTAATCCCAACACTCTAATCCCGACACTCAGGAGACTGAGGCAGGTAGATTGCCACGAATTCAATGCCAGCCTGAAGGACATAGCAAGACCCTGTCTCAAAAAATAAATAAATAAAATTTTTTTTAAACTTTGTTTTCTAGGGAAGCTTTATTGTGAAATGAAAATACATCCTTAGAGTAATGATTTTCAAAAAAGCACTCTGTCAGAGTGCCTCAATTGCAAGTAAAAGAGTTGTAAAGTAGGAAGGGTCAGTACCTTGCCCCACTTCTACAGAGGTGCTACTCTTTTACATACTTTCCATGTTCACCTTCTATTTGCACAGAGAAATCCAGAATCAAAAGAAGTTTGACATTTATTGTTCTATGGAAAAGAAATGAAAGACACATATAAAAATACAGATTGTATATATATTTTTATATACAAACATACTATATTTAGACATATATGTAAGTACACAAATATATATCTGTGTTTATCTGTAAACTTGTGTGTGTTTGCTTTCCAAGAATATAAGTAAGAACTAATGTCTTAGCTTCAATCTGATTTCATTGTTTGACTTTAAAGAGTTTTTAAACAGCACTCTGGGAGTTTGAGGATAGAATAATCACAAGTTTGAGCTCAGCCTGGACAACCTAGCAAGACCCTGTCTCAAAATTTAGAAGAGAGCTGGGGATGTAGCTCAGTGCAAAGGCCCAGTGCTGGGGGAAAATTTTTTTAAACCCCCTTGATTTTACATCCCAAGTATAGATGATCATACTTTTTTAATAAGGCAATAAACCCGTAGACTCGCACCCATGATTAAACTAGTATACAGATCATTTTTCCTTTTACTTCATTCCTAACTACTCTCCACTTTCCCTTGAATCTCATAAATAACTTTTATCATTTTTCTCTGTAAAGCAGATGAAAAGTGAGAGTAAGCCCTGTTCTTCTTACCTGGAATTTCCAGCCCTGGTTTTCCTAATCTAGCCATATAGAGAGATCTTAAGGTCATACAGACTTTGGTAAAGACTTTTAGTCTTTTTGTGCTGCAAAACCATACTGAACATTTTTCCTAGTCTAGAAGGCTCCCCACAAAGGTGAAGCAGCCTTGTGTTCAGTTACTGTATTATATAGCAATCTTCAGTCCTAGGCATTTTACCTGTAGATACATTAACTGCTGCTAGAAGTTGGTAGCTTTGCAATTTAGGCCACAGATCATGCTCTGTAATGAGAAGAATCTAGCATGTATCTCATTAAAAAAAAACTATTTAAATAAAATACATTCCCCCGTCTGAGTTTTGTTGCAGAAACTCGAATGGTCACTAAAATCCAATCATGGATTCTGTCTCCAGGAAATAGTTATGTAGATTCTCAGATCAGTGGGCCAGGCCAGTCACAGATATATCAACTTTTTGGTTTATTTGTTTGATTTTGAGGATTTTTTCCCCCCGGTACTGAAGATTGAACCCAGAGCTTTCACGCTGACCCACATTCCCAGCCATTTTTATTTTTTATTTTGAGACAGAGTCTCACTAAATTGCTAAACTACCCAAGTTGGACTCAAAATTGCCATCTCAGCCTCCGAGAGTTCTGGGATTATAGGACTGTGCCATCATGCCCTACTTATATGATAATTTTTAAATTAATCTACAGATAAATTCTATTGAGCCAGAGGTTGCTTCGATAAATAGATAGATAGATAGATACATAGATACATAGATAGATAGATAGATAGATAGATAGATAGATAGATAGATAGATAGATGAAGTTTTACCTTCCAGCAGTATTCCACTCTGGTAAACACTCTTTTCCACCTTAACCTATTGTTTCCTTTTCCCACTCCAAATTAATTGTAGTCATTAACCAACATAAAATACTTAGTTTAGATCTTACACCTTTTGGCCTTATACCTGAAGTAAATGCTGACTTACGTATAGAGCTTTGCGCTGGATTCAGTTAGAGGCTTTATCTCCAGGTGTTCATCTGAAGCAGATTTATTCATTGTCATACAGGTCCTCTTGCAAGGCTGCAGAAGCATAGAGCTGGACTGCTGGGATGGAGATGATGGGATGCCCATCATTTATCACGGACATACACTGACAACGAAGATCCCCTTCAAGGTAATGCAGCACTCCCTTTGTGATGGCAAAAATCATTCCTAATCTGTTAGATGTCCAGTGTGCTAAGTTTGTGGTCTTGAACCAAAGGAGAAAGTTAGGAGAGTTTTATTTTAACTAAAGAGAAGAATAGCTCATGGACTTCCAGGAGAGGTCCCGAGCAGTTGGCCACTGAGACTCTCTGTCAGGGGTAAATTTATACAACAATCGCAATATGCATACAACATGTGTCAAACTGCAATCAACTTACAGGATTACAAGTATATTCCCATGGCTAACATTGATCCAATTAGGAAAATCAGTAATGTAGTGAGGGTACCTGGAAAAAACAAAGACATTCCTGGAAAGGGGTAGAAGTATGGGTCGATGTTCTATGTGCCTGATGCCTAGCTGAGCCCCCTGGCCCAGGTGGTGCTAATGACATTGTAAATGTCTCTGCTGTTTGTTTCTACAGAGCCTTGCAGGCCTGGCTTTTGCATCTCTGTCCTGAGGCCTGGCTCTCTTCAGATTCACCTCCAGCCACAATCTTGGTGTGTCACTTCTGTGCTGACTTCCTTGAGGGCCCGATTCCTCTGACTGCACACTAATTTCTATGTAGCTTAGCCATCTGTGATACTGTCCAATCAAATCCCAAAGCACATTATCTTCATATGTCATTTAAATTAGTCACTTTACCAAATTCTGCCTCAGGTTGAGGTTTCCTATGCTGAATGTGAATGAAGAGTTCTTGAAAGTATTTGCAGTGTAGTATGGATAGCACATGTTCTTTCTTCTGGGAGTTGATTCTAGAACTCTCATTGGCCTCTTATTCAACCAAAGTTTAGTAATCACTGACCTTATGTTATTTAGGATGTAATAATATTGTTGCAATTTTTGTATGAAATAATGATATAAAAATCCAGGAACTGGTCTCCTGCTAAAGGAATTAAAAGTCTGTTGTCCTGGTGTCCTGCTGACAAAGACCAGTATCTTATGTTAGATGATTAAATAATTAGCATTATAAAGTAATGAAAATGAATTCCACATAGGATCGAGTAGGCATGAGTTCCACATAACACCCAGGAAGACATGTCTCATTATTATTATTCAAATTCTATGTAGCTTCTTAGTTCAATTGTAAAATTATTACTCATTCAGAGAGTCTTAGGCCCTCTGAACCACAGTCAGGTTGGGAAGGAATATTATTATTTTCATCTTATATGAAGAGATAGGGCTAAAATATATTTTCTCTTTAATTCATTTTTCTATTTAGCACATTAAAACTCTTGTACTATATATTGGTGGAAGTATGAGTTGATAATTGTGTTTATAAATATACATAAATAGATGTGATCTGTGTCTTATTGCTTCAAACTATTTATGTAGCATTCACATTGAATTAAGTATTAATCTAGAGATTATTTAAAGTATATGTGAGGATGTGCATAAATTATATGGAAATACTACATCATTTTATAGAAGGAGTTGAGTACTGCACAGATTTCATTATCCCTGGGGGCCCTGGAATAAATCCCCCACCACACACCAAGGGACAACTATATGTTTCAAAGATAGAATCACCTTTGGCCAGAGACTTTTGAGTGTAACAATTGAGATGTTTTCAGTGGCTATAAGTACTTTTCCTTCTCACCATGCTGGACAGATATCTGACTCTAACAAGTCATTTGGGCTGTCGTAGGAAGTGGTTGAAGCCATTGATCGCAGCGCCTTTATCAACTCTGACCTGCCAATCATCATATCAATTGAGAACCACTGTTCACTGCCTCAGCAACGAAAAATGGCAGAAATTTTCAAGGTGAGCTCCCACCTAAGGGGCACGGTGATATCTTGACTTTCAGTGTTTTATGAGGCTATTATAGACTACACTACAGCTGTACTTTGGCCCTGAAGCACATACTGTTAGGGTTCCACAGACTTGAGAAATAGGGCTTCCTTGGGCAGCTTGGGCCTCTTCTAGAATGGTCCCTCTTTTCAACTGGAGTAACATAAGCATTGTTCTGTGATCTCCTAACTCCAGATACCTTAGGAGGTAAGGACAGACTAACTCTCCAACTGGTACCACAGGTGAGGGATGCCAGATATCCTGGGAGCTTTATGTAGAAAATACAAAAATAATATTTCAGAGCAAATAAGTCAGGTCTTTTTGTGACCCACAGTATAGTATAGTATAAATCCAAGTTAGCAAGGTTTGGATTGAGCAGAACAGTTGCTGCGTTAACATCAACCTTCATTTTATAAAGAACATAGAGTACAAATAGGTTTACCCGCAGATATTTCATTATATTCCTTCCTCAGTAATATAGGCATTTGTAGAAGCTTGGCTTTCAGTACAGGGCAGAGAAAAATGTGCCCCAATATAAATGACAACAAAATTTAAACTCTTCATTTTGCCTTGACCTAAGCTTGGATGCTTGTTCTTTTTTAATTTAAAAATAACTTTAAAAATTGTTATATTTTTAGTGTTCACCTAGTTGATCATCCTATGTCTACCATCCTTTCACCCACCTCCTTAAGAGACACATTCTGCTTTAGAGACCAGTGCTCAGAATTCTTTGTGAGAATGTGATTCTTTATTGTATATGGGGGCAAAGTCTCCCCACTATCTTTCACCTTTGTCTCTACCTCGGTCTCCTCCAAGGTTTCTGTCTTTCTTGACTCCTTATCCCTATTGGAAACAGACCTTATTCTACAAGTCACAATCCCTAGTTGAATCTCTGTCTTCTTTAATTCATCAGGCCTCCAAACATTTTCCCAAATCTTTAGATCTGCCACCAGCTGCAGAGTAGCCTAGATTTCTCCTTCATAGTAAACACCTCCCTTCCAGTAAGACACTATCAAGACAGAATAAACGTCTTTCCTAGTTTCTCTTCCTGAAATTTTTAAAACAATTCAACCAGGCTGAAAAACTGAATAGTCTTATGAACTATAAATGTATTTATCAAGTATAGATAAAAAGCATTGATTGTGTGTTTTCCTGTATTATTTTTAGACTGTGTTTGGAGAAAAGCTAGTGGCTAAATTCTTATTTGAAACTGATTTCTCAGATGATCCAATGCTTCCCTCACCCGACCAACTTAGGAGGAAAGTGCTTCTTAAAAACAAGAAGCTAAAGGCCCATCAGACACCAGTGGACATCTTAAAGCAAAAGGTACTCTGCTGTTATTCAGGTTATAAATATCCTGTGTGCTCAGAACCAAGAAGTCAGTATTACAATATTTGGATGTTTCAGTATTATCACTCCCTTAAGTGATGTATTTATTATTTATCTTTCCATTTCATACACCAAAAAGTTCTTCAACCTACATACCTAAAATTTTATCTTGTGGAAATTGCTCCCATATAGATGGAAACCCTATTATTTAATTTATTCTGAGTAGGATGATGTTTGACTTTTATCAGAGTTGTCAATCCGCAGTTGTTGCTACCCTTTAAGGAAAACCCCCTTTAGGAATTGCACTTGGGCATATGAGGCTATAAAGGAAGCCCAATAGCAGCAGCCGTCTGACCCCAGTGCATCATCACAATGTGTTGATTCCAAGGTGCTTGCAATCCTGCCTCGTGCATAGAGACTGTTTTACCGAACCCCACAGACCCACCTATCCAGAAGGGTCTTCAGCCCAAGGACCTATGAAAATCTTCCAGCTCAGGGTGCTAAGTCTATGGGACACCTGTTTAGCCCACACAATAGCAACTGCCAAAACTACTTTCCCTATTTAGAAGGATACTATTGGCCCCAAAACATTACTTATAGCACCCAGAGTTACTGCATGCACCTCAGCCCACACAGGGTAGCACCATGAGTAGGGCCTACAAAGCCCAAATTAGGGGTAGTCCAGAGGTTTTGATTTTTCTCTGTGCACTACCTCCAAGCCTCCAAGTCTTATTGCAGTCCTGCTTTAGTGGTTTCAGAGAACAGAGTTCAGTATGATGAATTTGAAACCATTGTCCTAAGTAATTAATTTTTTAAAAAGCCACATCAAATTGAGTCCGGTATCCAGTTGGATATAGTTGAATAGTTAGTTTGAACCATTTAACAAGTCCTTAAAGCCTTGATTCATAGACCTCACAGAGCTGAAAGCCAGGATGATATGTACCAAAGTGTTGGAAGAGACCAACACCAGGTAGGGAGCTGAGATAACCAGGCTGTAGCCACTGGCTGTGTCACGCACCAGCCACGTGACTGTGGGCTGATTTTTCTGCACCTCCATTTCTTCATCTGTAAAATGGAAATGTTATGATAACTGGGCTCACGAGACCCTCCTGACACTAAAATCCCACAAAATATTTTCCAGCATAAATAGGCTGCCTGTTAGAATTTTAGATCACTCTGTGAACATTTTATCATGCTACATCTCAGTCTCCATGTCCAGTGTTTCTTGCCATTCTGGAACATTACTGCCTCTCTGAGAGT
This sequence comes from Dasyprocta punctata, assembly GCA_004363535.1. Lineage (NCBI taxonomy): Eukaryota > Metazoa > Chordata > Mammalia > Rodentia > Dasyproctidae > Dasyprocta > Dasyprocta punctata. The sequence continues at coordinate 103,453 of RJWM01002951.1, read as the reverse complement.
CCCCTGGAGATCCTGTTACCTGCTATCCCAACAAATCCCAAGGAGTTCCCAGATCTTCCAGTTTACCTGCTATTAAATTTGTTTTCCCTAGTTTAGGTGTCTTATTGCTGCCCAAAATGTTCTTTTTCATTCGTTTCTAAGCTAATCCCTCATTTAGCGGTTTTCTGCATTCTTTTCATCCCATGTACTCTGGAGACAAGAGCCCCATAGAGAGGTCTGTGGCCTTCTGAAAGTGTCCCTCTGGAGTCAGGGTGATTACCTGTCTGGTGCTCTCCTCTCTACATTTCTTCAGAGTGTTCCGCGGCTTATTTATTTATACATAGAAAACCAAGTCCTGGCCAGTAGGTGACATTCTTGCAGTGGCAGAGCCAGGACTCAGGTCCAGGTCTACAGGAAAGGCCTGTGCCAAGGTGACATAGAAGTCAGGATGCAGCAGTAGGAATTCCTGGTACACTTTAAGAAAGATTCTGAACTCCAAAATCTAATGAACTAAATCAGAATTTCCAGAGGAAAGGCCTGGCAATCTGTTTATTGAAAAATAATTCTTATCATCGTGGAAGTTTGAGAAATACTATATTCTTGAAAGTGAGTTACTGGATCCCAAAGACTGAAGGGTTGCAATGCAGAAGTCTTCTATAGGTAAGCCCATTGCCCACTCCTTCTAGTCCCCTTTTTATTTTCTAAGTTTTCATGAACCTACTAATAATTCATTCTTTAATTTTGTTTTGTATCACCTTGATATTGCCCACAGTATAATTTCCACCGTTTCCTCTTCCATGTTTCAAAAAGATGTTATCCCAGTCCCAGTTTTCTAAGACTGCTCACAGCCCCACACCATGATTTTCCAGGGAGTGTAAGCAGTGCTTCCCCAATCACATCCACAAGTCTTTCCCTTCAGGTGTCTGGCAGATTGTGGGTCTGGGCCTAGTGCTCTGGTCTGTTCCAGTGTACTCAGGCCTAACCCCTCACTTGGAAGGCCTAAGCCATTTTTGTGCAAATAACTCACTGTAGGCAAGGATGGATTGGCTCCAGGCAGGATTTCTGAAGCTCTCCATTTGCCTCAGGCTGTGCTGAGGCTCCACCTGTGGCCTCCTACCCATACCCCACAGAATTCTCCAGGAGCCTGACCATGGTCTCTGGAACCCTACTCCTGTAGACTCAGAGTTCACACTTGATGCTGGGCTTGTGCCAGGTTCCAGGAGAACAGAGAAGAATGAGATACAACTCCTGCCTAGCCCCACAGGAGCAGTTTTCTCATCTGAGCTCCAGTTCCAATCCCCGATCGATGTCTGTGTTACTTTTATATAAGAACATGGGCCCTCTTTACCTCAGAGTGTCACCTCTTAGCTTGCTTGCGTGGCCACCTCTCCCATGCTTCTTACCTAGTGGAAATATTTGCATGTCTCGGGAGCATTGGTGCACTATATTCCAACATTGTTCTCCATGGTCCCTGAATGATTTCTTTCCTTCACGTGGTTCTGACGCTTCTGCCAGAATGTTTGCCAGGCTCTCTGCACCATCACTGTCAGCACTTGGTCTTCCCTCAATTCCTCTGATTTAAGGCCTTTCTCAACTGTGACACACACTTGCTCTGGGGCCTTGGACAGCTTTCCCCAAAATTTGAAAAGTATTAATCCTATGAGAATGAGAAAAGAAAGAAAGGAGAAAAAATTCTCTGGTTAAACAAGAGTGGAAAATACTGCACTAAAATCTTTGAAGAATCAGTGTCCTTTAGTGTATTAGATGAAGACTCTGTGAAGCTCTGTAGTGGGAATGTGTTTCAATTTGGTCAAGCTACTGTAGCCAGGCTTTCATCATGTTCGTGGTTACTGAACCGTCAGTTTTTCCTTATCAACTATTAACACCCACAAATCTCCATAAAATCTACTTTGAGAAATCTCAGCCTATACAATACCTAGTTATCTGGAATAAACCACATTTTAAGACATTTTAGCTGGATATAAACACAGATTAATATGTATCTTCCTTATATATACCTTTTTATTATAAAGGTAATATAACTACACTTCAAAAAATTTAGGAAATAGATAATTATTTTAAAACACACGGAGGAATGGGTATGTAGCTTAGTGGTAGAACACTTGCCTGGCATGCACAAGGCCTTGGGCTGGATTCCCAGTACCACTATTAAAAAAAAAAATATATATATATATATATATATATATGTGTGTGTATATATATATATATATATATATATGTCAAATAGAACCTATATTACAATAGTTCTTAACCTTGATAAGCTCCACAATTAGAACTCAGGGGATCCATGAATGTAAGTGTCAAAAAGTGGCATCTTTATTTTCACTAACCTCCAACTGGAATTTAGCATAGCTTCTCATTATAAATGTAGGAGACAGTAACTGTGTCATTGTCACCAGTGGAAATGGAAGATATTACTTCACAGTTGTCACTAGTATCTCCAAGAATTATTTCTGTTCATTATATTTTCAAAAATATTACTTGACCTGTTATTACATGTTTTCACTATGTTAGTAAAGAAACATGTATTCTAATAGCACAATGTGTGTGTGGTGGGGAGTATATGTATGTGTGTTTGTGTATGGTGCTGGGGATTAAACCCAGAGTCCCACACATGCTAAGCCTGTGCTCTACAACCCACTGAACTGCATCTTCAGCCCCACAAATTTGTAACATTATTTTACCTTCTTTTGTTTTGAAACATGTTCTCACTATGTTGCCCAGGCTGGCCTTGAACTTCTGACCTCAAGCAATTCTCCTGCTTCAATCTCTCAAGAAGCTATAAGCACTTGCCATCGTACCCAGCTTCAAATTAGTTGTTTTTTTTTTTACTCCCTACTCATCTAGAGTAACTGTCTATCATCTCTTTCCCCTTCCCCACCTTCAAATAAATCTTTTATTTTTTAAAAAATTAGCCTTTTAAATCTCTGATAACCATATTCAATATCATTTCTTTTAATTATATGTATTTAAAACATACTTTTGAAGAAGGATTCTACCTCAACAGACTTCCAAAAGGATCTGTGACATAAAAACCGATCAAAAACCCTTGTTCTATTAACATTTAATATCTAGCTTTTATTATTGTCACTGTATATAATTGTGCTTTATGTATAATTACATATAACTAAATGGACACATACATATTTACATGTATAAATATGTATATATATATATATATATACAAATACACAATTCTGAGAGATTTTTTATTCAATAAATAACCTCCCCCTCTGTGCATATCAAATTTCCTGAAGTTTCTAAACTGGTTTAGTTAATTTTATCTAGATTCAGATAAAGTCTGTTGAAAACCTTTCTTCAAACCAACAAGAGATTCTAACATCGGTCTCAAGGTCAGAGGACTATAGATATTTTAAGAAAGAAAAAAATTGGTTCCTTAGCAGAGACTTTCTGTTCCAAATTTGTCGTCTCACTTGCGCAGTGCTTTGGGCCGGGTATGCTTTTCCAGAGCACCAGTTTCTCTTGGCAGGTTTGCCTCTTGAGCCCAGGGAGCTGGGCACTGCACACAGGCTCCTTGTGGTTATTTCCAAGAGCTCCAGGATTGGTCCTGTAGGAATGTAGACATTTGCCCAGGTATTAACATTGCATTTCCAATGAATACAAGTTTTTCCTCTCTCAATGGAATCAAAATAGGGTAAACCACTTGTAATGACCATGGTGAGCATTAGGTGTAGTTTCAAAGGTTGTGAGAGTTCAGTAGGTTGCCACATACTTTAATTACTGCTATTTTACAGGCTCATCAGTTAGCATCCATGCAAGCACAGGCTTATAATGGGGGGAATGCCAACCCCCCACCTGCCAGTAATGAGGAAGAGGAGGATGAAGAAGATGAATATGATTATGACTATGAATCCCTTTCTGACGGTAAGAGAAACAAAGCCCAGTGCTGTGCAGGAAAATGGTTGAACTATTTTACTTTTTTTTTTCCCAAAAACAAAGTTGAGTTCATAGACTATACACGTTTTTATAACATTGTCTGAGAGTTTCTGAACCCAGTCACTTAGCAAGGACCAAGAAAGGAAAAGGATTCTGTTAGCCATTACAGCCTCAACTCAAGAAAGAAGAGGATTGTGTAGGAAGAAATTGTGTGTGTGTGTGTGTGTGTGTGTGTGTGTGTGTGTAGGGGGGTGATTGCTGAATTGAGTTTCTAGAGGAAAGATGGAATGATAGCAGAGAGAATCTGTTATCATCCTTTCAATTCCTGATGTGGCTGAGGCTCTTGGCAGGAATTTTAAACTGTGACTAAATCTTGTCTCCAGCACGACCTGCAGGGGGCAGCATCACCACTCTACTCTCTCTCTTCCTCATTGCCTGCTCTTTCTCTGGCAGTCTAGAGTATAGAAAAGAAGGGTACCTCTGTCCCCTTCCCTCCCTGATTCTTAGAGGACAAGCTACAAGACATTTCCTTGTAGCCCCACCAAAGAGAAATAACAGGAGTGACACAATACAAAATAGCCATATAAATGGCATTATACACAGACTACTAAAAAGGTTTCTTCTAGTGTGAGAACTAGGTTTCTGGTGTATTTCATTTGCACTAAATTAGTGTCATTTGCTGAAGTTTGCCAGATGTTTCAGCACCTTTGCTGATAGTAGACTGTTTCATTTTGGCAACTTCTGAAAGACAGCAACATATTAATGAGAAAATGTCAGGGTTCCTGTTTATATAAACATAATGTGCTTAGAATATGTTTTCATATAGGCTAATTCTTTTGTTAGCTATAGATATCCCCAATGTAGCTACCATTTACCACTGATGTTGAGGTAACCAAGCCATCCTTCTCCAAATAAGTGCTCCTCACACTCAGTTGTCTTCAATCATGTTTGAGTTCCACAAACCTTTATCACTGGTGACAAGTCAAGTGTTTTTCTGCCCTCAGTAGTTCTATTTAATATTTGTCTTTCATCATAATTGACTGACTCATTACATCAACTAAAGGCCAATTTATCGACCTGAAACTCTTTAAGACAAGGGGCATATCTTATTAGATGATAAGAAGGACAAACTTAAAAGGAGTCAGGACAGTTTGTTTATAGCCTATTCCTCAAAACTCATAGGAATGTGGACATTTTTATATAGACTTATTCTTCCCCATGGATTTCTACTACAATTGTGATAATGTCCTATAGAAGAACAAATTGATTCAGAATATGATATGAAAACCACACTTAAGAAATCAACCAATCCATGTCATTTGACTCTTTAAGAAGTTAGTTCACTCGCAGACACTTTCATTTATCACCATAAATTAATCCTGTTTTCTTCTGTACTTTTGAAAACAGGAAAAGAAGTGGCTTTTTAAATTCATTATTACTATAAATATCTTCAATTTGCAAATAGTGAACCTTTGGGAGAAGGCTCCTCATGATTTATTTTTAACTTGGAGAGTAAAATTTAATCTTAACACCATTGAATTTCTAAGACAGTTGCATGCATTTTTTAAAACCCACGCATAATAGGTTGGGGTATCAGTCGACAATAGGCCCCCCACAGTCTGCTCCAGAGGTCTGTGAGAACTTGGGCAATGTCTTTTCACCACTCTCAGGCTTAGATCCTTTGCAGGGTAATGAAAAGTTCTTGTAAATTGTTTGGTGAGGCTCTCTCCTCACTTCTAGCACTAATATCCATGATCTATGACAATTTAAAGTAAACTACCACCACAGAGTATTTCCCATCTCACTGAAGAGCCTTCTGAATGGCTGATTCCCAAACAGTCCTTGCAGGTTTTACATGCCTTATGGAAGCTTGTCCTATGATGGCATCCATATGCTACTGTTAAATTCAATAATTCTAACCACAGAATTATTTCAAGAAACCCCCAAGGAAATTGGCAAATGAAGGTGAGGTATTTTAGGAGTTGTTACTCTGTCTTTTGGATCATAAATTCTTCATGAATATTTATTTCATTGAATTTTATCCCCCAAACCTTGTTTACCTTGACTAGTTTTGACCACACACTAGAGCACAAGTTTGAATTTACAACTTAATGTAGGCATGTTCTATGACAATTCATGAGTCTAACAAATTAATTGATTTTTGTTGATTTGAAATAAAGTCATACTGGAGTAATATAGCAGTCAGTAACTGAGAATATGTAGCATGATTGTGGCAACCACTGGCATGATTAACAAAGTTGGTGTACTTTTATTGCTAGCCTTTGCATACTTTAACAGTCAGAATATCAAATCTATAAAACATTTCTTGTAACCTAAGCTGTTATTTATGCTCCACTTCATGCCTTGGTTTAAGTTTACTGGCTTTTTGTCTTAATTCTTCCTACTTGTACCCCTTCTGACTCTCTTTTTCTGTGGCAGATGTCCTTACTGCTTCCCCTGCTCCTAACGGTCAGGAAGGTAAACACTATTTGAACTGGACTTTCCCATTTTAGCTGCATGGATGTCACATTTTGTTTCTAATTTCTTGGGCCTGATTAGCATGAGTTATGACACTCTGTGAATATAAACATAATGAAATAATTGATCTCACTTACTTCTTGGCAGCCTGCATGGCCCTGATTTGCTATAAAGATATTTTGGTCTAAGCATTTGTGGCCTGATGAGATAATAAATCTTGCTTGAGAAATCAGCTTGCTTGTTTTACATTTTAAGACTATAATCACGTTATACTTCTAACACTTTTATAGTCATTCTGAATAGAAATGCCGATAAAACCAAAGAATAAGATTATCTGTCATGCTTCGGTATATTTATTTATGTTTTAATTACTGTATTAATATTAGCACTTAATAATCAAAAGCAATCATGAAAAGTTACTTTCCAATTAATCAGAATTATAAAAACCTTGCATTGTACTTAACAGTCTCTACACACACACACACACACATACCCATAGACACTGGTTTTGACATTTCTCAAAGTAAAACATACAACTTCATTTTGAAGTAAGGATGCTTAAATCATGTGTGTATCATCTAAAAGTGCTTCAGCCACTAATATCTCCCCAAACTTTTGTGCCATCAGCCTCTTGACACAAAATATCTCCCCTCATATTTGCACAGTTTCAGTCATCTGTATGAAAATTAGCATTCTCATTTAGACTATGTCTATATGGTACCAAAACTACTGGTAATATAAGTCAGTTAAACTTAAATCAAATATATCAACCCAATTTTTGAAATTATACTTCAAGCCATTATTTTGGTAACATGTAGCCAAAGCCTTGGTCTTGCAGATAAGTACGAGTATATGGACATCCTCCCAAGGGTGTTCATGCATCTCTTAAGTGAAGCATTCAGTTCTTTTTCATTGAAACTTGCTAACTCACTTTCAGACAACATTCTGGAAGACAGACCTGAAAATAAATCATGCAATGATAAGCTTCAGTTTGAGTACAATGAAGAAATCCCCAAGAGGATAAAGAAAGCAGATAACTCTGCTTGCAGCAAAGGGAAGGTAGGTAAATGGTTTCTGTTAAGTGGTACTTGGACCGTGGCTCCCTTGTCACTTTCAGGTAGGATTCCACCTCCTCTCTATCCTTTCTCTTCATCTTCGCCTCTCTACCCCTTAATGCCAACGTCCATGGGGTGATAATAGGGGACACCTACCTGCCACTGGTGAAGGCTACTTGTTGACTCATCCAACCATATCTACCAAAGGTAGATGTGTGACACGCCCTCAAGCAGGACAGAAGCTGGTCTAGTGATGGGGATAGACCTGTAGATAAATGTAAAGAGCAGTGATCTCACTGTGTTATCAGAGAATCAAGGACAAGCTGTCAGGGGAAGATTATGCTTGAGAAGGAAAGTTTGGCCAATAAGACAAAAATAAGAGTATTCAGTCAGACTAAGGAACAGCCTGTTTGTTTGGGGAATTTCAAGAAGTTTTAAAGGCATTTGGGATAATGCCTTTAAAGATAAATGGGGGCCAGATTGTGATGTGTCAACAGAGGAATGACACAGAGAATAGAGAGACTGTTCCATCTGTGGTGGATTATGGGACATGATGAGGGACCCAACGGGTGAATTAGATTTGTCCCTTGCCCTCAGAAAGCTTTTACTTCAGGAAAGGTGTTAGAACATGAATGTGGATAAATACTGAGCAAGGAGAAATACACAGGTCACATCAGGGAAGTACAGGGAAGGACATTTAGAGACTCAAAACTGAGCCATGTATACCTTCCATGTAAAGTGGTATCATTTTCCCATGATAGGTTTATGACATGGAACTGGGAGAAGAATTTTATCTCCCTCAGAATAAAAAAGAAAGCAGACAGATTGCACCAGAGCTTTCTGACCTTGTCATCTATTGCCAAGCAGTAAAATTTCCAGGTAAGAGTACATATGTTGTCATAACATTTAAAGATACCAAGTGAACAACATTTTCTGTTTATCTGATTAGGCATTTGGACACAAAATAAATATATGGCGTTGTCAAAATAATGGCTGTAATGTCCTCTAATTTGCTTATAAACATAAGCAAATTGTAATGTCTTATAATGTCTATTTTAATTTGATTTTATGCAGATGAGAAAAATACCATAAAAGTTCATTTTCCAGACCCAACAATGTTTTTTCATAAAAGTTAATATTTATTACATCTAATAATTAAAATGTATTAAACACTGAAGTACCAGGTTTTATGCTAAGTATTTTACATAGATGTCTTTGACTATTCATAGTAATTCTGTGAGGTTGGTGATATTATCCCCATTTTAAGTCAAACAAAATCTGAGATAAAGTAATTAGCCCAAGGTTCCAGAATGAGTCAGTTGAGATTCTTGTTTGACAGGTGCAAAAGTTGACTTGAGCAAAGAGGAAAATTTATTGACTCGTGTACTGAACAATGTAGAGTGATGAGATGTACAAGTTTCAGGTACAGCCTAACCCACGGCATAAGCTTTTTCTCTACCCGTGTGTCTCTCTACAGCCACTATGTTGGCTTTATTCCCTATGTGGTTGCAAGATAGCTAGCTGTACCAGGCTAACACTGCATACTTCCAGACTCAGTTTTGATATGAGTTTCTTCAGAACTTCCAACAGAAGTTTCATTGTTTCTCATTAGGTTCTTTGCCCGGACCCTAAGCAATCACTGTAGTTAAAGTGATACAGCAGTCTGATAGCTTGGGGCCTATGTCCCACACTCCATCTCTGAGGCTCCACCCAAACCCCAAGGATCGAGGATGGCAGTGTGTTGAGGGAGGAAGTCTTCCCAACTGGCCATTTCTAGAAGTGCAGTGAACTTAGGGTGATGAGCTACTTCATCCAGTGTTCATTTCATTTAGTAAATGGTAGATCTATGATTCTGAAGCCTGATTATCTCCCAAGTCCTGCCGTGAATCACACACAACCCTGCCTCTTCTGATGCAATATGTTATCAGTGAGCTCACTTGATTATGTGTCCCACAAATGGGAAAACGAGGTAGAAAAGTCAAGAAAGCCCATGAGTATATGAAAGTCAGAAAAAGTGATTTTCTCATAGCAAATAAAACTGTTGCCTTCCACAAGATTTCTGAGGACAGAAAAAAGCTGGAGTTGGACATCAGTCTGAATGTGAAATAGGGTCATATACTTGACTTGGAGAGGGAAGCCAAAATGCCAGTCTTCATCTTTTGAAGATTATCTTAACTCAACCCGGCTTCTAGAGTTTAGCTTAAGTACCTCTTCTCATACTATGCTTGCCAATGGGACAGAGGTGTTGATCTATTTAAAAAATTAGATAATAGTGACCTTTTTGCACAAGATGAAGGGGGGATTATAGATAAAATTTTCTTAATTTTTAAGTTTTCTCCCAGGAGCTGTTTTTAAACTTTTGGTAGCCACTACTGCTTCTCTGCTAACAAATGCTACTGAAGAAGATATGAGCATACAAGTAGTAACAAAGATTTGAAAAAAATGCAAGAAGCTAGCATTAAATGCAGTTTTACTGAGCACGACCTTATGTCATATAAGTACATTATAATCATACTCACACATAGTGAAACTGTTTCATGGTGAAAGGAAATCCTTTTCCTGCCATGGCTAGCATATCCTGTGTTGGGATCAAGTGTAAGGGCCATACTGTTCACGAACCACACCACATCTCTCATTCTGTATAAATGTAGGTGACCATACATATATGCAAACCATTCCACTAACTCTGCCTGTTCTTAAGCACTGACACATTAAGGTGCATAGAGTCCCATAGATATGTGAAGTCAGTTAAGTCTCTGTGCCATTAGGTGTGGAGTGGTCAAGAAGTCATTTGGTCCAGTTTTTGACTTGAGACACAGGCTAAGCTTGTGGTTGTTTGTCTTATTTTTAAAATTCCAAGTTTGTTTAAATGTGTTTATATGACATATATCCTTATAATTGTGTTGTTGGAATCACTGTTATAGTACTTTCTAAATATTGCTTGTTTCTTAATTTCGATGTGCACGAGGAAAATACTATTAAATGTTCATTTTGTTACTCTATGAAGTTTGACAAATAAGTTACATGACTAGTGTCAGTGTATCTCACCTTTTACCATCCCAAGTGCCTCTCAGGAAGCATGTGAAACAGCTACAGAGCAGCGAGGGACCCAAAGATCCTGTGGCCAAGAGCCATAGCAGCAAAGTGACTTCTCCATGACCGTAAACCTGTTCAGTGGCAGGGCCAGAGCCAGAACTCGAGTGTCTCAGTTCCCAGGGCTGTGTTCTTTTCACTGCATTGTTTGGTCTGACTTATGGCCAAGGACCTTTAGCTACATATTCCCTATGACTCGGGCCACGGCAGAGACCCTCTCTGAGCTTCAGTTTACTCATCCTAACATTTATGCTCTTAAACATTACTGTATCCTGTCTTCTCTGATGATGTTCTTGAAAAGCATATTTTTGTATTACAGAAGAGCTCCTATTCCTGCTTCAAATTAAGAAATTACTTTTCAACAGTATAATTACAGACAATAGAAATGATTTGGAAGCAACTCTGGTTTCACTAGAGTCTTTAAATCACTCTTCTTACACTGGAGCCAGGTCTGTGTGGTGTGCTTCATTTCCTTATCCAACAAATATGTACTAAGATCCTCTATGTGCCAGGAACTATGCCAGGCTGAAGGATCCAGGGAGTTCTTGGACCATAAGTGAGAAAGAGAAACCATGAAACTTCCTTCTTGTCTTAATACATTTCCATTGAATCCTCAGACTAACCCCATCAGTGAATCCCTATAATCACACCCATTCAGTTGGGAACTGAAGGTTAGAGAAGGTAGAGTAGTAAGTCTTGGCTTACACCAAACCTTTCAAACCTCGGCAATATGATGCTAGAGCTTGGTTTTATAGCCATTCCTTCATCTCTCAGAATTGAATAGCCTCTGGTAATTAAATATAGACTGCAACACTTTCTTTTCACACAAAAAGATTTTTTCAAAATCTTTCAGATGCACAATCAACTAGGGATGTGTGTGTGTATGTGTGTGTGTGAGAGAGAGGAGAGATTTTATAATTATTCTGCAATAAGCATATAAATCTTGTTGCATTTGTCAACAGCGATAACAACTTTATTATACTTTCTTGTAGTACTATTATTAACAGTGCTAGAAATTCTAGTAGGTCTTCTAAGATTGGTTGCAAGGGAGTAATAGGACTTCAAAATAAACATTAGCAGGGATGGAAAATGTTGAGCTCCCTTGCCTGTAGTTTTTGGCTTATTTATTTTCATTTTATGGGAACAGGCCTGTCAACTCTAAATGCATCTGGCTCTAGCAGAGGAAAAGAAAGGAAAAGCAGGAAGTCCATTTTTGGCAACAATCCGGGCAGAATGAGCCCAGGGGAGACAGCATCATTTAACAAAACATCTGGAAAAAGTAAGGTCACCTTCTTACAATATCTTTGGTTGATCCTCATGCTGAATGATTCAGATATTTTGCTGTCTGAGCACTTCCTTTGAATTTGCAAATTTTTTTATTTTCATAAATGTTCATATTGTATAAGTGTGGCATATATACTTTAACTGGTAATTTATACTTTTAACTCACTAAAAATAGCATTTAACTGAAGATATTCTAGCATCATTTGCCTCAAAAGTAAAAATTGGAAGCACCTTGGAACATTCTAGTGGTTCTTGGAACTGTACTCCTACCCAGAAGATATATCCATTTTATTTCTAATTACTTTTTGTTGTGAAAGTAATAAATTCTCATAGTTACAAGCTCAAATAACAGAATATTATTAAAATTCTTTTCCATTTAATGTACTGATTCTGCTTCCCAGAGGTAACTACTGTTAAGTTTATTGTGTTTTGTTCAAGAAAAACAGGATCCTTTTTAAGATAATCCAAATGGGATATAACTGAGCATACTTGTATAAATACTTACTGTAAATTTTCACATAACCTTCTATACATTTATCTTGCAATCTTTAATGCCCATATGATACTCAGTTTTGTGAATATACTTTAATTTATTTAACCACCTCATCATTGACACATTTGGGTTGCTTCCTGTGGCTTTTTTGTTTTGTTTTGTTTTGGTTTGGGGTTTTTTTTGGGGGGGGAGGGTTGTAGGTTTTATATGCTTTGTATATATTGTATATTTGTGCAAATATACCCACAGAGCAGGTGAGGTACCGAGGGAAAAGACTTCCAGGCTTTTAATTGAAATCTGCCCTGCTCCCCTCATTTTATTTTATTGTTTTATTTTTTTATTTTGGGTCCTGGGGATTGAACCTAGAACCTTGCTCATGTCAAGCATACTCTTTACCACTGAGCTGTACCCCCAGCCTGCTACCCACTTTTTAAAGCTCAGTAGCCTCCATGTTGTTTCAAAGTAATGAAGTTACTCACAAGTAAGACGTAAGATGTATTCTGATGTATTATGTGTTACGAAAGTTTTCCACACTAATCTGAGGCCGATCTTTTGTCGAGTTTAGGTTCCTACGAAGGAATTCGACAGACCTGGGAGGACTCTTCTTCCCCTCTCAACCCACCCACATCTCTCAGTGCTATCATTAGAACTCCCAAATGCTATCATATCTCATCGCTGAATGAAAATGCCGCCAAACGTCTGTGTCGCAGGTATTCTCAGAAACTGATTCAGCACACCGCCGGTCAGCTGCTGAGGACTTACCCGGCCGCCACCCGCATTGATTCATCTAACCCCAACCCCCTCATGTTCTGGCTCCATGGGATACAACTCGTGGCACTCAACTATCAGACAGACGGTAATGGACCTGGGTCCTCACCTTGATCTTTCGTATCTCATATTTCAGTAAATGTGGTTCAACAAACACTTTTTCAAAGGGGCAAAAGTCCAGACTGGGACACATCATCTGTGAGGGAAGAAATACAAAAAATGGAAAACGAAAGTGAATTTGACACTGAAGTGTGCTCCTAATGTTTTGGAGTTAAGGTGATAGAAAAGAACAATGAAGAAGTATCTTTAAAAAGGGTGGCGGGTCATGGCCCCTTTTGAAAGCATTTTTTAAACCTAGACTACTCTTCACAGAGTTGTATCTAGTTTGATTTTAAAGATCTTTTGGGACAAGGATTTCCTAACATTGCTTACTGAACCTGTCTTGCTATGCAGTTGTTCTTGCCAGGCATGGTGACACACAGCTACAGTCATAGCCAGTACAAAGGCTGTAACAACAAGCCAGGCATGGTGGCACATGCCTTTAATCCCAGCACTCAGAGGCTGAGGTAGGAGGAGCAGGAGCGTTGTGAGTTCGAGGCCAGGTTGGGCTGCAACGTGAGTGCAAGGCCAGCCTGAACTACATAGCATGACTGTGCCTCAAAAAACTAGGGTCGGGAGTTTGGCTCAGCGGCTTAAGTGCCTGCCTGGCAGGCGTGAAGTTGTGAGTTCAATCCCAGGTGCTGCAAAAAAAAAAAAAAAGAAAAAGAAGAAAACCAAAGACTGAAACAAGGACCACTTGAACCCAGTTCCAGGCTGGCCTGGGCAACATACAAAAAAAAAAAAAAAAAATAGTACTATCAGGTTGGGGATATAGCTCAGTGGTAGAGTGCTTCCCTAGCCTGTGTGAGTCCCTGGGTATCACAAAGCAAAATAAAAACCAGTAGTGTCCCTCCACACACTGTGAAAATTAAAACCATTTTATCTTCTTTTCATTCCTTTGAAATCAAGATGGAGAATACTGGTCAGTTCTGAAGGAGAGATAACAACAAGTAATGAATTACATGAACAGGGACAGTAACATTCCTTTTCTCTGCTGTCGGTGAGATGGATATGAGTCCTAAAACTCCAGAGTAAAAGTTTCCACTTACTGCATGCCCATATGGGCCAGACACTATGGTGAATTCCTGACTCCTATGATACACTGAATCTTAACAACCCTAAGAAGTGGTCCCTTAGGATCCTTATTTCTCAGATGAGCAAGACATAGCAAAATGGTTAATTTGTTCAAGGTTAGCAAATGACTTGTGATAATAAATTCAAAGTGTCTGAGAGTTTGAAGGATAAAGCATTTTTGTTTCCACTTGGTTATGAAAGGGGGTGGCAGCTACAGAAGGTGAGAAAAGAGTTGATGCAAATTGTCTCCTAGGAGCTTATTCAACAAACCAGTTTTCCCTTTGAACGGCTGAGTGGTGGTAGCCCTTATCATTCCTGTCCTGTGAACTGAATCAGATCCTAACTAACCGTGCTGAACCAAAAAACTATAGTGCAGCCTTGTTGCCAGCAGAGGTCAAACCACAACTTGTGCTCTGGGCCCTGCTAGACATCTGGCACTGCTCCCCACTTGTGGCAGATCCCAAAGACACAGAGATATCAGTCATGGTTTTTCTTACCCCTATTAGATTTACTTCTTTCCATGGAAATTACCTAAGATGATGCAGGTGATACTTAGCATAGCACCTGGCACATCGAAAGCATTCCACAAATATCTGCAAGTGGGTTTCACCAGTTGTGAGAACAGTATGGTTTGGATTCACAAATGGAAATAACGGTGGAATATTTTCAAAGTTATAAAATTTTTATTTTCCATTTCTTTCTTAATCTCTACCGTGTGGTTTGTGGGTTCACACCCCTGACCTGGTCTATAGCCCTGTGTCCACTGGTGCCCGTGATTACTATGATACTGAAATATTTTAAGTATACTCAAATAACTACGAAAATGGTTTTCTCGAGGAAGTGGAAGTGCATTCGGTTTTGGATGTGCCTTTTCTCCTGAAGTGCCAAGACTGGTGCAGACACACTGGCTCCACTAATAGCACAAGCCAAAAGGACACAAGAAATTGCCATTCCTTGTGTCACCCCAAAGTTTGGCAGCAACTGCTAAAGTGCAGCTGCTCCTCCACTCACCTCTGAAGGCCTTACACCTCTCAGAATCAAGCCAGAGGCAGATGTCTGTGTTGTGTGGTTCATCCTTAAGGTCTTCTGCATAGTTTTCCAACTCAGGGAAGAGTGCTGTCATCTAACCTCTTGTGACTTGATGCGGCACTTGATGTAACTTGATTAAACTTCTCCCCTTACATACAGCATCAGGATGACCATCTGTAAAAATAATCATTTCTGTAATCTAGGGTTAGAGCTTGGTTCCGTACATGGCACACAGCAGATGCTCAGTAAATGCATGCTGCTGTGAGCTGAAGCAGTCTGTCCCTATCAGCCCCATTGCAATCTGAACCTGTGTTTCTTGATTTTTGGTCCAGAGCTCTTTTGGATACTTACTGTTTTGTGTATCACAAAACCAAATAGAGAGATAAGTGAAAACATTGAAATCACCCTTTGTTGATTGTTAAAAATCATTCCTAGATTAGGAGTGCTTTAGTTTTTCATGACTCCTCCCATTGTGCCTCCAGACTCCCAGTATGTGCCAGAGATCATCTGCCTTTCCACTTCCCAGGTATCAGAGGACCTTGATGCCCCAAATGCTTGGCTGTGGTCATAGTTAGACCATTTCTTTGCAAGCTTTCTGCTGACTCCAAGAAGATCAGAAGTGATCTGGAGCCAGCTTACAATAGGTCCACATTCAATAAAATCAGTTCTCAATTGTGGAAATTGAACCAGGCTGGTGTGCAAATTCCTGGTTATTGCTGGCAACAGACCCTCCGAGTTCTTTCCATCTAGGGCAGCATGATTCCTACCTCATATATAGGACCTGCAAGTGTTTAAATAGGCAACCCCCATCAGAAGAAAAGCCTCTTTTAAAAAAAGAATTTATTATGTTTTGGTGAACAACAGTTGTGCTTTCCATAATGGGTTTTCCAGGATCCAAATATTATGAGAATGGCGTTACTCAATACAAGATTTTTAAATGAATAGATGACCTTAAATACAATAGTTTCTTGTTCTACATTGATTCCCGCACATTCTTTCACTTGGTTAGAACAGGGGTTTTCAATCTATAGTCCCAGGTGAAATTCTGGGACCACTCCCAGGAAACAATAAAAGGATCAGATTTTGGGTCCTAGTCTTGTTTCAAACTAAGCAATTCCACGTTTTAGATCTTGGGTCACCAAATGAGATCTTAGTTAAAAAAAAAAGTACCTTAAAATTTTGGAAAGCTATTAAGTAGACACAGTGCTGGTAAGATCAGGCTTTAAACCTTAGTTATAATCAATAAGTGTGAGTCACTATTGCTCCGTTAGGAATACAGTTGAGTATCGTTTATCCAAAAGGCTTGGAAATAAGTGTTTGGATCCAGATTTTTTTAAATTTTGGAATATTTGCATATGCGTAGTGAGAGATCTTGAGGATGTGATCCAAATCTAAACACAGAATTTATGTTTCATATAGACCTAATATACATAGCCTGAAGATAGTTTACTATTCATCTCTTGTGACCGCAGCCCATCATATGAGGTCAAGCATGAAATTTCCCATTTGTGGTGTCCTGTCAGCACTCCAAAAGTTTCATATTTTGGTGCACTTCAGATTTTCAGATTAGGAATCCTCAATCTATGTGTAGTCATTTCACACTTACCCACCCCTTGTGAGCTAATTTATTTCACTTTTTTTGCCATTCTAGCCTTGTCTGCCTTTCTCTGTCAGAATGGCCAGAGAAGTAATTTTCTGAACTTGCAGGCAAGAGAACATAGCCTCACTGAATCAATCGCATCAGTACTGGAGTGGGTGCCATGCACGTATCTGACAGCAAAGGAGCCTGGGGCCCACAGAGCTCTCATATGTCTAAGACATCTCGCCCCAAGAATTCTGCACACAATCCTTGCCAAGTTTTACTACACGGAAGCAATTTACACATAGGACATGAGAGTAGGAGCCAACCTTTTGTTGTGCCAAGGCACTCGCAATACTTTTCCTTGATGTTGGTCCATGTAGCAAAGTTCATTCTGCACATGGAAGGAATCTATCAGAGGGAGCATGTGTCAGGTGTGTCTCATAAACCTTTTGCTCATTTGGGTAACTTTTATACAGACTTGAGCCATCAGATAAGCACATAAGTGTGGAAAAGTCCAGGAACAGTGCAGGAATCCAGCCATTCATCATATAACTGTGCCAAAGAAAGTTTGGCCACAGAAGACTCAAAGCCTTTGTGAGAAGTCCTAAAATTTATGATTGAGGGGATTGTGGACATGATGTGAATCATATGTGATGATGATTTTTTTCATATTTAACTACAATAGAAAAAGAGGTAAAAGTAATTTATGGATTGAAATCGAGATTTCAAAGAAAAGCTGTTTTTCTGGCTATTCTTTCCTATATAGTTAAGATTTTTACCTTTCCTTTAAAATAGCAAGAATTGGCCCTATACTTGTCTGCATGATTTGGTGTTTGGAGTTAAGAAAATGACACTATTCCAAAATTCAGTATAAAATGAGGTGGTTTACAAGAACTTTCAGATGGATATTGTAAACTTATACTTGCTGGGTTAGACAGCAAGAACACCAGGCATTTCCATAGATAGTATGTTCTGTGAGAGGACAGGGATTGTTTCTCTTGCTACCTGTTTTATCTCTGGTACCTAACACAACCTGGCACACAGGCATTCATTCATCAGTCTAGGGAACAAGTGGCTGATTTTCTCTTCTTCATACTTGAGCTTTTGGAAAATAGATGCAAAATTCTTTTCAACTTTAAAGAAAACGTATGACACTTAAGCAACAAAGTAACAAGCAGTGCTGACTTTCTTTGATTTGCAGATCTCCCTTTACATTTAAATGCTGCAATGTTTGAAGCAAATGGTGGCTGTGGTTATGTTTTGAAGCCACCAGTTCTGTGGGACAAGAACTGTCCTATGTATCAGAAGTT
Organism: Dasyprocta punctata; assembly: GCA_004363535.1. Classification (NCBI taxonomy): domain Eukaryota; kingdom Metazoa; phylum Chordata; class Mammalia; order Rodentia; family Dasyproctidae; genus Dasyprocta; species Dasyprocta punctata. Next base: position 85,291 of record RJWM01002951.1, on the reverse strand, counting down.
TTCTCCATTGGAAAGAGATCTAGACAACCTGGAGCCTGCTGTCTATTCTTTAACTGTAAGTACAGCCCCTATTGTCACAACACACTGAGGCATTAAAAAGCTGTCATGTCCTAGGCTGTACAGATACAGTTCCCACAATAATTTCTTTATTTTCTATTTTAAAGAGAATAAAGCAAAACAAAACTAAACAGAAGAAAGCAGATCAGAACAAAACAATGCAAGCAACACAGGATTTCAGAACAAGGCAACAGGAAATCAACAGTGGCTACCATCATGTCTCTTGTTTTCTTCGAAATAGTTGTCCATATCTTCACACACAATGAATTCAAACAGAACACAATAGTATAAAACTGATAAAAACAAAAGATTGAAAGCATTACTGTCCTTCACAACCAGACAATAGGAAAATTAATAATGGCTACCGGAATGTTTCTTGTTCTCTTCAAAATAGCTGTCCACACTTTCACACATATTGACATCAAATAATACAGGACAGACTAAAAACAATCAAAACAAAGGATAAAAGCATTATTGGACTTCACAACAAGATGATAGGGAATCAGCAATGGCTACCGCAATGTCTCGTTTTCTTCCCCACAATAATTTCTTTACCTCACAGAAAGCAGCAACTATGGTTAGCATGCTGCCATCAGACAGTGTGTCTGCTGAGCCCAGCAGTAGCCCTTTAAGATCCCCACCTCCCCTGATAAACTAATGATGATCACTCTGTCATCCAGAGCCCATGGAGTTGTAACTATAAGTAACCTCCATAAAAACTGAGCTTCTTGTTAGATGAGTACATCTTAAACTCCAACAAGTTCTAAGATCAAACTTAGGCGAGTGTACAAATGCAACAAGGCATCTTTCCTGCCTCTAGTTTAATGCTATCATTCCTAGGCCTTTCCTTTTCCTTTTAGCATGTTCATATCTTATTGTGGAATCCCCGTGTACTCTCCTTTACAAAAACCTGGTACCTCTTCTCGACATCCCCATCCTTTCCCTTCCTCTTAGCTAACAGAGAAAAACAACTGGGTGCAGAATAGAAAGGAGACAGAGACAAGGTCATCTCTTCTCTCCATCTTAAATCTTCTCCCCCTCTCTGTCTTTCTGAAGGAAATATCATGACACCCCAAATTCCTGGGATAACCCATTCACAGATTTTCTAACCATCCAAACTGATTTTTCCTCTTTCTCTAGGGCCATTTTAGCTAGAGTTGAGTATAATCTTATGCATTTGCAAAAGGTTATGAATTAATTATGAATTTTAACAACATCCTGTGACTTGCTGCAAAACTATTCAAGAAAGAGCATTTTGAAATTGTATAATATACTCCTACCAACATTTTAAACAGAGTATCAGTAACAATTTTGTGATTACATGGCATAAGATCTTTTTTCTTTCAACCTCCGTGAGAAATTTAATTTCATCTTAATTGCTTGGTTTTGAAGGCACTTGAAATTGACAGTTGAAAGGTCATAGTTAAATGAATGCTGTTGAAAAATAAGGTTTTCACTTAATTCCAGTCATACAATTACACAATTACAATTACATTTTTTTTAACAGTGTCATTAATCATTTTCCTGTCTCTTCCAGTGTTTTTCACAGGTCAAGTAGTGAAGTGCAGAGGTTGTCTTTGCTTATTTTTCATCTTTCATGACTTTGATCCTTTTTTCCCCTTCAGATTGTCTCTGGCCAAAATGTGTGCCCTGGTAACAGCACAGGAAGCCCATGCATTGAAGTTGATGTGCTGGGCATGTCCCTGGACAGCTGCCACTTCCGCACAAAGCCTATCCATCGAAACACTCTGAACCCCATGTGGAATGAACAGTTTCTGTTCCGGGTTCACTTTGAAGATCTTGTATTTCTTCGTTTTGCAGTTGTGGAAAACAACAGTTCAGCAGTAACTGCTCAGAGAATCATTCCACTCAAGGCTTTAAAACGAGGTAGAATGAAATTCCCAAGTCACACCCACAGTACCCCTGGCATTTTGAAAGGAGGGACTGAAGAAAAAAAAAAAACAAAACAAAGAAAGGGAGAGTTGGGTGTGGCAGTGGCAAAAGTGAGCCATGGCGAGACCTCATGCTTGACAGACATCCCAGGACTGGAAACTAGGGGTGGGTGTCAGGTGTAGAGCAGGGGTAAGATGGAGAATTCTGAGCAAAGGTGAACACTCTTGATTTGCATGGCACTCCAGGGACGTTTGACTTCTTGAACTTGACCTGTGCCTTGTTTTCGAACTTTGATGCACATTTGCCTGGGCTCTTGGTAATAACAAGCAGATCCTGTTTCAGTAGGTCTGGGGCAGGGCTTGAGATTCTGCCTGTCTAACAGGTTCTTGAGGGTGCTGACTATGCTGGCTATCTTGAGTACCAAAGTTCTAAGTTTGTATCTTCCCACCTGCAGTCACACTCACACGGTCATCCTCTGAGTTCCACAAACACATTACTTTCCTTTTTTTTTTTTTTTTTTTTTGGTGGTGATAGTACGCAGGATGGAACCCTGTGTACTGTAGCACTGAATTATATTATCAGCCCTTTCTATTTGTTTCATTTTGAGGCACAGTTTCAAATTGCCCAGGCAGGACTTGAACTCTTGATCCTGCTGCCTTTGCCTCCCTCAGGGCTGGGATTATAGGAATATGCCACCATGCCCAGCAGTTTCCTACTTTTTGTTCATTTCCTATATCTCTTCTTTACTGTACGAGCAGCTCCTGGTCATTACATTTATTTGCTGAGGTTTCTGTGACAAAATTCCTTAGAAGAATTTTATTTTCTCACTGTTCTGAAGACTAGAAGAGCAAAATCACAGTGTCAGCAGATTTGGACTCTTGAGAAGTTTCCCTTCTTGGCGTGGCCTCCTCACAGTACCCTCACATGAGCTTAGTCTCTGTGTGCACAGCTGGGGCCTCTGTGTCATAATTTCCTACTTCTATAAGGGCACCAGTCACATTGAATTAGGGCCTACCCACCCCAATAACCTCATTTTAACTTAGTCATCTTGTTAAAGAGCCTCCCTCCAAATACAGTCACCTTCTGAGATATTAGGTGTTAGGGTTTCAATATATGAACAGCACATGGGAGGTGAACCTTTTATAGTTTCAGCCTATAACCCTATAGAAAGTTGAGGAAAGACAGAGAATCAAAACAACTTTTAAAAAATTATTCTCTTACTGGGTATGGTGGCACACACCTGTAAATAAACCCAGCACTCAGGAGGCTGAGGTAGGAAAATTGTGAGTTTGAAACTAAATTGTGAACTTGGCCTGGACTTTTATAGTTAGACCCTGTCTCAAAAAAAAAAAATGTCCACCTTTCTATCTCACCAATCTAATCACTTTAGGTGTATACCTTTTGCAGGATTTTTCTGCCATGTATATAGCACATGAGCATAAACACACATTTTTAACTAAATAGGCTTCCCACTAATTTTACAACTTAATGATTTTCATATTCTAATCTGTATAGCCAGCAGCTTTCCATATTAAACTCATATTAAGTGGCGTTACCACTTGCTCCCCCCAAACCCGTGGTGGGGATCAAACCCAGTACCTTGTATGTGCTAGGAAAGCACTCTGCCACTGAACTTCAACCCTAGCCTTTACATTACCACTTTTACTAACTGCATATTCCATTTTATACTGACACATTCATGCCATGCCTTGTTTAAACCAATCCCCTATTACTGGAATATTTTATCATTAAAGCTGCTTTAAGATGGAATGTTAACCCCTACTAAAACAGAGACGGTAAATGTCTTGGCATTCAAATGATCACATTTTCCTGCTATTTTTTGAGGGTGTTTTTGTTTTTCCATTTAAGTCTAACTGGATGATTTACTTACCACTGGGTGGCCCAAAACCATCCCCAGGGAGCAGCACTGCCAGTGATGAGATGCCTGCTGTTCATATGCCCATTGCCACCCACTGCCTATTTTAAGGTAGTCTTTCTACCTGTCACTCATTGACCTCCAGGGAGTATCTTCTTTGCAGAACTGTACAGAAGATGGCTAACAGGCTTTTCCCAATTCTTCATTATTCCAGGGTATCGTCATCTTCAGCTGCGAAACCTTCACAATGAAGTCCTGGAAATCTCTAGTTTATTCATAAACAGCAGAAGAATGGAAGAAAATTCATCTGGCACTACCATGCCAGCCTCTTTGGTAATTAAATTTTGTTTTTCTCAGCATATGTGCAGGGACCGCCATGCCAGAATTGGGCTTTCTTATGATACAGCAAAGTGACCAGTGAGAGTTATTAAGTACCTATGGAAATAGTGACAATAATAGCAGGCACTTGACACTTATCAAGCACTTTACATATATAACTCATTAGTTTCCCACATAATATCAATGCCCTTGAATTTTGAGAACCACTGAATCAGAATTCACCCCACTAATACAGGGTGACCAGCAGGAGTGGGTGGAAGCCAATGCTGAGGTGGACAAAAAAAGTTTTTTAAAGAAGCAATGTTTTAATTAACTGGTTGATTCCATTATATTTCTTCTTTAAAAATAAATTTGAAAATATGTACAGTAATTTACATTGTTACCTGTTTAATCATCTAATCAATCTTACAATTCACATAGTGCTATCAAACTTTGGAAAGGTATCTTCTGTGCTTACAGTGGCACTGGTTTGGACAGCACCCACCACCTCTAACCAGCCTTGCTTTTTTCTCTGGCTTTCTCTTGCCCTCACAAGTCAGTTACTTCTCTCTGCTCCTTGTTTTCTTGAGTTTTCCTCTTTTTCCTTTTATCACTCCACAGCAACTTTGGCTGCACATTTGTATGATGGGGAGCTTTAAAAAAATTCTCATGACCAGGGCATGCAACACACCAATTAAGGCAGCATGGCATGCATCTTTTGAAGGATTCCCAGGGGATTCCGGTGTGCCACAAGGTTAAGAGTAACACATTGATCAAGGTGGAAGACGTCTGGCCTCCCCTTGGTGCAGACCTCACAAACAGAGGCAGGGCTTCCTGCTACCACAAAGCAGAAACAAGATGCTTTCAGTTCATTTCTGACACTAGCCACATGGAGTTAGCTTCAGCTCTCACATGATCACCCCTACTTCAGGGGCTAATCTCAACTCCTAGATTGTCACCAGGACTTGTGACTGATAAGCTATAAAGTCAAGAGGTTTCCACAACACCCTAGGTTTAGTAATATACTATAATGACACAGAATTCAGGAACACACTGTATTATTATCAGTTATTAGAAAATATTCAATTCAGGAACAGCCAAATAGAAAGGATGCATAGCACAAGATAGGGGAGGAGCTTCCATGCCCTCTCTAGGCCACCCTCCCAGAACTTCTGCCTGTTCTCCAACTCAGGGCTCTCTGAACCCTATCATTTAGGGTTCTACGGAGGTTTCATTATGTAGGTACTGTTGGTTAAACCACTGACCCAGTCTCTACCCCTCTCCCTCCCTGAGGTCTGGCAGTGGTGCTGAAAGTTCCACTGTTCTAACCATGGCTTCTACTTTCTCAGCCACAAATCATCTTAAGCAGTTCACTGGTGAGGGGAAGAGAAGGCCAGAAGAAAGCAAGGCTAGTTAATACTTATATCACTCCAGAGATTCCAAGGGTTCTAGGAGCTATATGCCAGGATCCAGGAACAAAGACCAAATATTTATTTTTTTATTATATCACACCATCCTTTCCTTGCGGTTCCCAGGCATGGTGACTGCATTGTTTGACCATGAAGGGCATCACTCTTGTTGGTAACTGGACATCATCCTAGACTTCTCTCTTCCTCTTATGTCCCCCAGTTAAGACTTGACAATTCTGGCCCATTCGTGTCTTTCAAATCTATTCATCTGTTTGTCCCTTCTGACTTGGCCTTCATTCATTCTCACCTGATTCCTAATTGGTCTGTTTTCCTCTGAATTTGTCATCTTTTGTCTGTCTTCCCTGATGGCCTCCCAGACAGATCTATTTAAAACCTAAATGTGATCATGTCATTTCTCATTAGAAACCCTTCTTTGGTCTTCCATTGCTTTGGGGGCAATAAGGTTTGGTGCCTGAGTGAGACAAGGGCATGATGTAAGTGCATGTAAGTGAACAAGACAGAGACTCAATGAAAGCAGAGAGCTCTTGGGTTGTTTAGAGGGGCAGCTGTTACCCAGCTGTTAGCTCCAGCCTCTTAATGCCATGCAGTGTTACTAGATTTTTTGTTTTTTTAAGAGAATCAGAACATCTAGATTTTTATAAATGTTGGCAACCTTTTACATCTTTAAGGCTGGTTAGATAGTGTAAGTACAGTAAAGTGGGTAACCTCTGTTCTCCACCTCAGATTTTAAAACAAAAACCATCTACGCTAAGACTCTTCAGTCCTCGGGTTACCATTTTGCCAGTTTGGGTCTAAATGTTAGCCAGTTACACAAAGGTCTGCATAATTCTGCTTTGCCTGCAACCCTGGCCTCCAACTTGTAAGCCACTGACCTCGCTAAGGTTCTCAGAATGCTCTGCTTTATGCTGCCTCTAATCTTAGCACACATGCTGAATCAATTTGATATTCTTTCATCTCCTTCTTCATCTGCTACATCACACTAAGTCCTTCAAGATTTAGTTAGATGATACCACTTTCAAGAAGACCTCCCTTGGCTGGGGATATAGCTCAGCAGCATAGCCACCTGCCTGGCAAGCGTGAGGTCCTGAGTTTGATTCCCAATACCAAAAAAAAAAAAAATAAGACCTCTCTTGCCAGGCATGGTGGCACATGCCTATTCTCCCAGTACTTGGAAGGCTGAGGCAGGAAGATTGTTGTGAGTTTGAGACCAGCCTGAACTACATAGCAAGACACTGTCTCAAAAAAAAAAAAAAAAAAAAAAAAGAATCCCTTATTTCCCTCAAACTGAAACTAGGTCCTTTCCTCTGGGTTTCCAAGGAACTTACCATGCTTCTTACAATTGTCCACTTACTCTTCTAGCTGTCTCACTGGGAGCCCTTGAGGGCAAGGCTAATGTCGTATTTGCCCCTAATTCTCCAGGGCAAGGCATAACATTTGACTCACTGTAAGCCCTCCATAAATGATTTCATATTTGGAAGGAAGTTACATACCTGCCCATCTCTTCCCAGCTGACATACAATGCTTTTTGTATTATGGATTATTTGTGTACCAGATGGTGAGCTCTGTAAGGGCAGAGCATTTTTCACCTTCTATCCAAAATTCTATCCCAGTCCCCTGAAGGAGATAGGACTCAATAGATATTTTAGAATAAATCAGCTCAGCCGGGCGTGGTGGCGCATGCCTTTAATCCCAGCACTCGGGAGGCTGAGGTAGGAGGAGCGTTGTGAATTTGAGGCCGGCTTGGGCTACAATGCGACCAAGGCTGGCCTGAGCTACGTAGTGCAACCCTGCCTCAAGAAACTAGGGCCGGGAGTTTGGCTCAGAGACTTAAGCGCCTGCCTGGCAGGTGTGAGGTTGTGCGTTTGATCCTTGGTGCTGCAAAAAAAAAAAAAAAAAAAAAAGAATAAATCAGTTCATTAGTAAGGACTAATATGCATTTCATAAAGTATCAGTCCCTAATTATTATGTGAAAAGAAACATTGTATTTTAAAATAAATTAATACTTTGGTGTGTTGCTAAATGTACTTACTAGACTAATGAGGAAGATGTCATTGTCTCCTCTATTACATTAGCGTGCACCAGGTTATAAATGAGTTCTCTCTTGCATTTACATGTCCCTGTACATACTTCTAAGTACTAGCCCTTCCATGTCATGTTATTAGGAATGAGTAAGAAATTATATGATCTTCCTTGACAGATGTTTAATACAGAAGAAAGAAAATGTTTGCAGACTCACAGAGTCACGGTCCATGGGGTCCCAGGTCCAGAGCCCTTTGCTCTTTTCACCATAAAAGGAGGCACCAAAGCAAAGCAGCTTCTCCAACAGGCAAGTCTACTGAACCCATAGAATCTGATGGTGAGAAGAGTAAACATCCAAAGTGTAGGGACATACATGTGTGTGTAAATGTGTGTGCAAGAATATACCACATATGCACATAAATGTACAAATGTCTGTATTAATGATATGCACTTTGATTATTTGGAAATGTGTGATTCAGCATTGAGACCCACCTTTAGAATGATCCTAGGGATCTTGGTACCAATAGACAAGCTACTTTAACCATAGAGAAGAATTTTTAACAGTCCTTCAGCCACATAAAACACAAGGCTCTAGAACCACAAAAAGCAGAACAGGTGGCTCTCAAGCCATGTAAACCTTTCCCCTCTCAACCTAGACATGGGCTGCATCTTCCTTCCTAACACAGCACTTACTCAGCAGTGAGAATTCGCACATGAGCTGAATGAAATCTGTTTGCCATCCCAGAAGTTGAATCAGATTCCTAGAGCATCAGCATGGACTACATGAACCAAGAACACATCTCTAACCCCTGAGCCTAACATGGGAATCAGTCCACTTTCCTGTCCACGGGATCTTAATCTTTGAGGTCCTACCCTCTGGCAGTGCAAAGAAGCATGACAGTCCAGAAACTAGAGAATGAGATCTCCTTACCCTAAGACCCCTTATGTTGGGCTGCTTCTCTATGGATCCCTCCAGAAATCTTTGTTGCCTTCTGCAGCGGAATCACCATCCATAAGAAGACTTGTAAGAAAAAGAGGACCAGGAACAAAGACCAGCATCCACAAGAGAAAGGGCAGCTCCCCAGAAAGCAGGCTGGGCCCGTGTACAATTCCTTTTCTTTTCCCATTAGAAGCTCTATCCCTACTTGACACAGGGCCTCATGCTTGGCAGACCCTTTTATCTCTAACCTACTTCAGGATTCCTTCTCTTTCTTAAAGGTAGACCAATGCAACAAGGGGCACAGGGAGTAACCCTGAACTCCTCAGAAGTTAGGGTGTACAAGAAAATGTAACTGGCATCATATAATACTTGGAGGGATTAAAAATGTATTGAGTAATCATACATGAATATTAATAAATAGCTCTGATCTTTGAAGACACATCTATATGAGCTAGTCAATATTTTGTCCAACATTTTGTAACTTAAGCAAAGTCATATTAAAATGGCTTAGGTGTCACATTTCATAGAATATCAAACAGAAGCTACTACCAAGGGTTCTGAAGTTCTTTCGTTGGGAGAGGTTGGTTGCTTTTTAACCAGGAAGCTCATGAATTTTAGCATTCATTATCACAAAGCACTGTTGAGGTTTTATAAAATAAGGAAAACTTTCCATGGGCCACCCATAAAAAGAAGCCCTTTATTTTATTGTCACTCAATGTAAATACTCAAAGAACTGAGGAGAGGCCTCTGGTAGAAGTGACAGTTCCAGCTGACCTCCTGGAAGCTTCATGTCCTGAATTATTCCTGAGTAGTAGTTCATAATTAAACCAGTCTATTTGCCTTGCCTGCCACTGTAGCATCAATAGCTGGGGAATCTGTTGCGAGGGCTAGGGTAGAGGGATCAGAGCTTTCTCAGAATCTTCTGCTCCCATCATCCTCCACACATTACATTCAGCTTTCCTGCAAGTCAGAAAAGGTGAACTCTGGTCATTGCACTATTGGCAGGGACCAGGGGAGAAAGATGTTTGCATAAGCCAGGACAGGTGAGGGCAGCTTTCTGTCATCAGCCAACTGCTTCTCACAGGAAGGCAACAATGGGAGTTTCTTCACTGTGACTGACCTTTACTCCCTTCAGGTTCAACTTTTTGTCAGAAATCTGTACAACAGTGGGAAAGAGTATATCCTTGAAAGTAACTGTAATGATGGCTATTAAGTTCTCATAATATGTCTATTCTATACTTTGTGCCTCGATCATAAAACAAAACATAAGAGATTGTTACAATTACTGATTCCACTGTATACATAGGAAAACTGAATCTCTAAGGCATTAAGTATCTTGCCCAGCACTTTGCAGACATGATAGGAAGTTTTAACAGCAAACCTCAGACCCAGGTGCACCTGGCTCCAGGGCCTTGTCTCAGCCATCCCGTTTGGCCACACAGGATCAGTGGCCAACAGAGAATACAGCCTGTTAGGCATGCTGTCAAGAGTTTATTGACAAGAGAATTCCCAGCAACTTAGAGCAGATAAGAATTTAACACTGTGAACCTTCCATGAGAAGGTGTTTATTTCCAATGTGAGAAAAAGATTATCAGTAAAAGCTGAATGAGCTTTTCTGCTCCTTAGTCCTGCACAGCAAGGTTACAAAGGGAGTGAGAAACCTAAAGGTTTTTATTCAGTAAAAGCTTTCATTCCAGCAGTAGGAAAATAGTTCTGCTGTCTGGGGAATATGAATAAACTGTGCTGTTGCCCAGAGTAGACATAAACAATCTTTTTTGGATATATGAGAATTCTTAGATCTTGCAAAAAGAATTATGCAACACTCCAGAGTAGGTTTCACATATAAATTGTACGTCAAACCTGTCTGAACATCATGAAGGCTTGTTTTTGTTTTTGTTGTGCTTTTTTGGTTTTCTGAGACAGGATATCACTATGTAGTTCAGACTGGCCTTGAACTCACTATGTAACCCAGGCTGGCCTTGAACTCATAGCAATCCTCCCACCTCAGCCTCCTGAGGGCTAGAATTACAGGTGTGTGCCACCATGCCTAGCCATAAAAGCTTGTTTTGAATTTAAATTTGTGCCCCATTTCTCCAAGGTGTGCCTAATTTTGCCTTTACTGTTTCTTTAGGTTCTGATGACTGAACAAAACACCAAATTATTCTCCACAGACTATTTTTTGATGGAAGAAAAATATTTTATATCAAAAGAAAAGAATGAATGCAGGAAACAACCATTCCAGAGAGTGATTGGTCCAGAAGAAGAGGTCATGCAGATTTTAAATAGCTGGTTTCCAGAAGAAGGTTACGTGGGCAGGATAGTCTTAAAAACCCAACAGGAAGTAAGTGCATCTTGGAACCAGTCTACACAGTATGAGATTGACCATCTCACCACTGGCAACCTCCCTCCTAACCTGAATTTCTTGAAATTACAACTTAATTTTATTATTCTTAAGTGAGTGTGAGGAAATTATTTTATCTTTCTATACATATCCAAAAGGTTGTCTCTAAGTTACAGAAATTTCAGTTTGAAAAACATTCTTTATGAAACAAAAGGAACAAGAGATCGAAGGTTTCCTGTGCTTGTCATCAGCTGTGGGTCCAGTATTGTATATTGCTGTGAGGATGCATTTTGGTAGCATCCCCTTATCCATAAGGGATATGGTCCAGGCCCTTTATTGGACTTGGACAGAACCAAACCCCATACAAGCACAAGCACTGATCACATAAGCAAAGTGGCTCCTAAGTGACCACCAGCAGGTAATTATAGATATGCTGAGTGAAGAGGTGAAGCACGGCTTGGGCAGGACAGAACAGGACAGCAAGAGATTTTATCACACTACTCAGCATTGCCCTTGGTTTAAAACTTATGAATGATTTATTTCTGGAATTTTCCACTTGATACTTTTGGTCCATGGGTTTGAAGCCACAGATAGCAAAACCTCAAAAAGGGAAACTACAGTACTGTGTAATGCAGTGGCTGTAGGTATTCTGTATTTTGAATTTGGTAGCCTTCTTGTTAGTGCCTGTTATGTTTTACCTAATGCAGACTGAACACTCGTAACATTTTCAATTATTACATAACCATTTATAGCACTGAAGGGTCTCAGACAGTCACTATTTTGAATGATCTCTTGATATAATGAATACTATTGTATAGATAACCTGTAATATCTCTGCAAATATTCAAAAATCCAAAAAACTCCAAAATCTGAAAAACATCAGATTCCAACACGTCAGGTTCCAAGCATGTCAAAAATGTCAGGTTCCAACCTTTAGAAGGCAAGTCAGTAAAGGCTCGTAAGTAAAACAATAGTATTTCCTTGAAAATATTCCATAACTTCACATAAAGTGAATAATCCTTCAGCCTTAGTCAGAATAGTCAGAATTAATAAAAATGTGTATTATGTGTGTTAATATTACCATGATTACCCCAGGAAGGTAGAAAAGTAGCAACTATCATGTCCAAATCAATTGGTTCCTCTTTGACTTTGCTTATGGTGCACCTTTTTTCTAAACTTATTGGTAAGACCTCAGCTAGTTTACTGCCATTGTAAAAACAGCGTGTAAGCTATAGACGACCAGGCCTCATGATATGTTGTCAACGAATCAGCTGAGCCAGTTCAACAATTTGATTAAACCCATTAAGCACCTGATATGTGCCAGGCCCTGTTCTGAGCACTGGCCTGCTTCTTTGGGGTGTAATAATGCTTGCTTGACTGGTAGAATGTGCTCTGACGATCCATGCTTGCTGGGGCACAGTGCAGATCATGGCCAGTTTTCACCATCACGTATTAGCTTTTCACTCTGATGACTTTGAACATCACTTGCAGCCTCGACAGAACTCTAGCGCCTCCACTGGGACCCAGAGCCACTGTCTCCCTTCCCCTCTGCTTGCCTCAGACCATAAAAGGACACTTAATTTAAGCCAAGAAATGTAATTGTTTCCCAGGCTCCTCTCCCTGTCAGGTATATGAATTGCTAAGACAGAGAACAAGCAGTTCTAATGGTAATCGTTTTATGAGAAATTATAAGTGGGCTCAGCTTGACTTTTGAAGCCATCTTTAATTTCTCTCTAGTTTTTTGTCTGTTTGTGTGTCTCCTATTGCTAATTCACTTGCTTGTTAACTGGCTACTTGTAAAATAGTATCTTCCAAGTGACAGCATCAGTGAATAATGTAATTTTTGTTAAGCTATACATTGTATAATCACTTACAGAATTGAAAAGTCTCAACATCTACGATTTGGAATGATTTCATGATGTAATGGAAACTATTTGACACATAAGGAAACAGACGGAGGTTAAAAATCAAAAGCCAGATGTGGCCTCACATGCCTGTAATTCCAGCACTTCAAGACTGAGGCAGAAGGATTGCAAGTTCAAGTCCCACCCACCTGGGCAATTTAGCAAGTCCCCATCTCAAAATAAAAAGCAGTGGGGATGTAGCTAAGTAGTAGAGAACCCCTAGGTTTGTTCTCCTGTACTGAGAAAAAAAGGAGTGATTAAAATTATGTCAAGGTTAGAAGTAGAAAAAACTCGAGTCTTACAGCTTCCAATTTAGTGTTCTATCCACAATTCTGTGCTTCCCCGGCTGGAATTGCATCAGTGCTTGTGGATTATCCACCTCCAGTCCTAGAGGCAGTGAGCAGGAGGAAAGCTACTGAGGGTCTCAACAGGTTCATGCCAGAAAGGCCGGGAAGCTTGGGGGTGCCTATAGACACTGGAAAAATGTATGAAACAGGCAGAATAAGTGCTTCAAAGAAAAAAATGGATAAATGAGAAGGGAAGGCTAATAAGCTTTTTCTAATGAGTAGAATATACCAAGTTCTTCTTGGTAACACCTTAGTGGAGAGGAGATATTTTAAATGACTGAAATGTACCTCAAAAGGTAACAAATCACATTTAGTGTATTTCGGTTTACCTAATGCATAGTGATTCCTAATCAATACTAATTGAAGCTGGGCATTTAGCTCAGTGGTTGGGTATAGGCTTAGCATGCAGAAGGCCTCAAATTCAATCCCCAGCACAACAAAACAAAGAAAAAAGAAAAAAATCTACAAATTGTATAAGTGACTTAAGCAATTACTGAATGTACGATGGCACTGTCATAGTTGATAGATTTGGGTTATAAATATTTCCATTTGTTTATTGAGTGGAACTAGTAAGATATGTAAGCAGTTTGACCTCAGAATCTATTAAATTTCCTTGGGTTGGGGCTGGAACTCAATAGTAAACCACTTGCCTGGTGATGCAGGTGGTATGCAGCACCACAAAAAATAAAGTTGAGTTTCTCAGTTTGTTACCCGTGACCTCGGATCTCTCCTGCCTGCTTTGCATAACTTTCTTGTCTCCTGGGCTATTAAGCTATCAGGTACTACATCAGTTCCTTTTTGACTGCTTTGGGTTTGAAATTATGTTACTAGCTAGTTAGGTCAGTACTAGTTGGTGCTTCCCAAGAACAAAGGAGACAATCTTTGGTGGAAAAGTAAAAGGTTTGTTCAAAGCTAGCTCAAAAGGATATGGAGAGGTCATTTACTGCCTCAAATCTCCATCTCATCTTGGGCAGGGGAGCAAGGACCTTTATAGCAAGGAAGATACAGTGAAACAACAGGCAAGGAAGTTTTTACAGTGTCCCCCAACTCTTTCACCTCATTCCAGGTCATTCTTGGGGCCGCTCCCCACCTTGTGAAAGTGAAAACAGACACTGACCTCCTGAGACCAGCATGTGCATATTCCTTTCTGACAGTGTATATATAACTTTCCTGACAGAGGTGTTACTTTTCTGTTCAGTTATGTGATTTGAGAAAGGAAGGGGAAACAGTTTATGCACTCAGCATGAGGAAGTTGGAGAAGCCACCTGTCTCTTAAGGAAAAAAAATTCTAATTTTTTTATTTGTGTTGTACATGTTTGCAGTGGATTCACTGTGTAGGGAACTGGTACATGTATATAACACATCTCAATTCCTTCTTTTCCCCCTCCCTCCATCCTTTTTTATTTTTCCAGCACCAGATTAATATATTTATAAGACTATAAAGTTAATTATCATATATACAGTTTGAAAATCAGACTGAAAGTTCAAAGAACATATAAAACATGTAAGACAATTATACTAAGTCAAGGTACACTTCTAGGTATATTGTCACACTAAAAAAATTTCAAATTTTTAAAAATCTATTTTACCTTCTGGGTTACAACCTGGACAATCTAGAACAGATCACCTAACATCTGTAAACCTTATTGCCCTACTTTGTAAAATCTATAATACAAACTACCCTATTTGACTTATGTCAAACAGATAGACAATATGTACAAAAATACTAAGTAAAAAGGGGAGATATTGTTATTGTCTTCTGCTTTTCAACTATGTCTGTAAACCTACCTGTAAATAAACTCTGGTGAGGCCCTAAGGAGCTCTCCTAAAAGGGATGCATTGCTGTTGGGAGATGTGGCAACTTAGAACCTTTTGGTTTGTTTTCACTTCTTGCTTTCTGGTTTTGGGGACATTGAAATTATAAATTCTGTCGTGTGAATTACCCCTGACTTCAGGCTGACTAAAAAGATTTTAAAAAACAGTGCAATGACATTTTATGTAGCCACATGCTTCTATGCAGTAAGATTGCTAAGAATGAATGTAAAATGATGAGCAGTCTTTAAACTGGGAGAAAAGTAATAGGATGGTATATTATGAGGGCATAATTTTTTGCAATAAAAGTAGATAATAACTCTCCATCCTTCCACCTCCATTATATAATAAACAAGATCCAAAAAATTCAGTCATGTACCTTATAGGGCCATGCCTGTAGTTAATGAAATATCAGGGCAGGTCTGTGTGATTAGCAAGCAAGCTCCAGCAGTCCTTGCTGTTCTTGATTATGTATGGCACCACCTGGTGGCAGTTTTCCATCCTGATTTTAATATCGACTAGGACAATTCAGAATCACATGACTGGCTAGAAGGTCCACAATAGTGATGGTAATTCTTGTAGTTAGTACCTTGTCTGGGGAAATTATGCTATAATGCTGAGAATAGGATTTTCCTGCTAAGCCTCACACCTAAAATGGAGTTGCCTGTTCTTTACTTGCCTCTCCTCTGTGGCCCTTTTTACACAAGATAACTTTAAGCTACTCCCCTTTGAGAATGGGGGCTGACAAAGGACAGGAGCCATTTGACAATTACATGACACCTAACTTCACAGAATTCCAGGGGTTTGTGTATATTGATAAAAACCAAAATGTGTTTATGATCCACAGCAAATGTTTAGAAAGATAACCTACAGTAGGTTTTTTGGGGTTTGTGTGTATGTGTGTGTAGAAAATGATAGGGAAAAAAATGAAAAAAGAATGAGAATAGGCTGTTTGCTTGGTTATTGATTTACTCTTATACTGTTCGAAAAAACTTAATAAGATACCTATATCTGTACATGAGAGATCAGTGGATACCAATTCAACAAAAGCTGATTAACTTGATACTCAGTTCTCATAATTATGGCGAATTTGTCAAAACAGGTTTCAGTTCGGGTTACCTCCAGTCAATTTCAGCCTTTTCACTGTGAGTTTTGTTCTTGCAGTCTGGCTCAGTGTCAGTTTCACAGGTTTCACATTTCAGATGTCTAGTGTTTCTCTATGCTCATATCTATGTGGGAATAAGTCAAATTTCTCTTCAGTTCAATTTTGTTTTTGTCTTTTTTACTTCCAGTAATTAGCAAAATGGTATACTCTCTGTCTGTAAATTTATCTAGTTGATGTGGACTTTCAAAATGCACAGCTAATAGGAGCAGATGAACTGGCTTACCCTGAGCCTTACTTAATGGGTGTATCAACAGCAGCAGACATACAATGCTTTCTTCTTATCAGAAGACAGGCATATCTTTTTAGAGTAGTTTATAAAATATTAACAAACGTATGAAGTATGCACCCAGAAAGTTGTTTCCACATTACTAAGATAGAGCTCAAATTTTTGCTTTTTCTTTATTCTGTATCTCCTTACCAATTACTCATATTTTTTCTTTTTATACCAAGACTCAAAAAGAGAAAAGCATTGCTCAAGATGATAAAGAGGTGATCTTGAGCTCAGAGGAGGAGAGTTTCTTTGTCCAAGTGCATGATGTTTCTCCAGAGCAACCTAAAACAGTCATCAAAGCACCTCGCGTCAGCACTGCCCAGGATGTCATTCAGCAGGTAAAAGCCTCTTCCTGGGGAGATGTGTACCTCAGGGCTAGATTGCTTGCCTGACATGCACAATGTCCTGGGTTCAATGGAAAGGAAAGCACAGGAGAGGGAAGGGAAGGAAAAAAGACGAGGGGAAGGGAAGAAAAAGGGAAGAAAAGGAAAGGAAAAGGAAAGTTCTCACCTCGGTCCTTTTGTTAGTATGAATTTCTGTGACAAAGCAGATGTCTATGCATTGAGAGCTCAACTTTTATTTGTACTTTATAAAGTTGTGGTTTTATTTTTATTTTAAAGGGAGTAAAACAGAACAGTAAAACGAAACAAAACAGTAATAGGACAGTAGGAAATTCACAATCATTACTGTATTGCATATTGTTATCCTTTAAATAGTTACCCAGATCACCAGCCCCAAGCCTGCAAAGTCAATCAAACATGTCAGGTTGCTTCCCTACTTCAGTTATCATCTCAGCCTGTGTTGCATTTAATTGCTTATGGGTGGTGGTTGGGGTGGGAAGTGGAGGCAGCTTCCTTGCTGTTTCTCCCCCGCCAACAGGGCCTCCACAGGCACACAGGGAGGCCACACGGCTTCCCTGCTGCTTCTCCCGGCTGACAGGGCCTCTGCCAGCACACAGGGAGGCCACATGGCTTCCTTGCCACTTCTCCCTGACCGACAGAGACTCTGCTAGCACACAGGGAGGCTGCACAATTTCCCTGCCACTTCTCCCCAGCTGCTTTTCCCCAGCAGCCAGTATGAGAGCTCATTTTATAAATAACATTCTAGAAGGGGTACCTGAAAAGGGATTAGAATGCATCTTTTAGAAGTTTTCTCTTTAGCTGGGCGTGGTAGCACACACCTTTAATCCCAGCACTCGGGAGGCTGAGGTAGGAGGAGCGTTGTGAGTTTGAGGCCAGCGTGGGCTACAATGCGAGTGCAAGGCCGGCCTGAGCTACATAATGCGACCCTGCCTCAAAAAACCAGGCCTAGGAATTTGGCTCAGTGGCTTAAGCGCCTGTCTGGCAGATGCAAGGTTGTGAGTTTGATCCCTGGTGCAAAAAAGTTTTCTCCTTAAAAGAACATGTTTATTAAACTAAAATTTGTATACAATTTACAAACTTAGTTTATGATTCAATACACTTTAGCATATTGACAGAGCCGTACGACTATGATCACAATCAAACTGAGTTGATTTTTGTTTTCCCAAACAAAACCTATACCCACTATTCTCTCTCACAGGTAGGAAATACTACCCTTTAGTCCTTCAAAAGATACTTAGTGTCTACAATGAGTCTGGCTCTTTAGGAGGCACCAATAATGGATTTAGGAGATGATTCTGCAGAGTGATTTCATTGTCCCAAAAATGCATGACCCAGGTCCTAATGACCACTTCTCAAGGATCTTTCAGAAGACAAGCAGGAGAACTACCTGGACCCCCTTTCCTCTACTGGTCAAGCTTGTTTCAAGGAACTGTTTCAAAGAACTCTTTTATTTCCTCCAAAGTTTCCTCATGGTTTACATTCATTAAACACAGATTTAAGAAATGAGCTAAAATCTTGATAGCTAAATGCACAGACCCTTGATCAGGTTGCTCTAGGCCAGGAGTGGCAAACCTGTGATACTCGCAGCAGGCACACAGAGCCCTCTGTTGGCACATAAGCCAAGTCACTCCAGCAGCCAAGCATTAGATAACTTGTTTTTTTGTTTGTTTGTTTGTTTGTTTTTTTAAGCGAAGAAAAACAAAACAAAAACAAAACAAAACAAAAAAAGATAACTTGTTTTTTTTTAAACTAAAACCTCGGTACAGTAACACCTCGGTTCACAAATGCTGGTTTGCAAACAATGTGGTTCACAAACAAAAGCATTCAGCAAAATTTTGCTTCTGTTCCCTAACTCCACATCAGGTGACAAATACAACCATAACCACCTTACCCACACAAACACAAATGCAGCCATCTTCTCCAAAACTGTAAAACAAATTAAGTTTGTAAACCAAGGTACCACTGTATTCAGATTTAGTTGCAGGGTCAGCACTTTGCAATAAATAAGTGAGTTTTCAGTTGCAGTTGGGGCACTTGGTCTCTAAAAGGTTTGCCATCACTGTTCAAGGTTCAAACCCAGCTCTGCTTTTCACTATAAGATGCTGAATATGATCTCAGACTTGTGCCTTAGCTCTACTGGGTGTTGGTAAACTAGCTGAGGGCAGGGGAATCTGATTTATTTCCATTTTGTAAATATTCCTATTGTGCTTCATTTCATTAGTCCAGTTGACTCCAGCATACTCTATGTGGTAAGTCACCAAAGAGATGAAAACTGGAGTTAAGTTGTTGGGAAGATTATGTCAATGTAAAGCATTTAGTACCACGCGTAGCACATGGTAAACACTACCTAAGTGCTAGTTATTGTTCCAAATGTGTGAATTGGTCAATTGGCCACCTTAATTGACTTTGAATTCCAGATTTTTTATTTTTTCCTTTTGGTACCAGGGATTAAACTCACCACCTCACACTTGCCAGGCAGGCACTTATACCACTGAACTATATCCCTGGCCCCCAGAGTTTCTTTTCTTTTGCTCATCTCTGCCTTTCCAAAGTATAGCACAGCATCTGGGACATGGCCCTCAGCAAATATCTGATGAATGAATAAATAAGTAAATTAGAAGACACTTTTGTACTCAATGAAAAGGGAAACCATGTGACTAAAATCCCAACATCTAAGATTTTAAGAGGTAGCGTTAGGGGAGGGAAGCTCCTGAGAGGCAGGATTCTGTTCCTCACTGTCTGTATAACCTTCTGTTCATGTGCTTTGATGTGTATGCAGAAAATCTCGTTGAAGTCTTTATTCTTTTACTTATGACCTGGAATTCTGGAATCTGCTTAACCTTTGTAAGTTTAAGCTTCCTCATTTAGAAGCTACTTAAACTTTTATAAGCTTATGCTTCATCTAAATTGTAGATTGTTGGGGACATAAGTAATCTGAGAAAGTATGTTACAAGCTACAACTACACAAATGTAAAAGGAAGAGTTAGATGACACCTGGAAGGTCCCTTCCATCTCTAAAAATATGTGCCACTTTTCCACATTAAAGTTTAGAGTGATTGTACATGTTGAAGATACTTTATTCAGTTGATCATAACTTCTGTTTCAGACCTTATGCAAAGCGAAATATTCCTATAGCATCCTAAGCAACCCCAATCCAGGTGACTATGTGCTTTTGGAAGAAGTAGTGAAAGACACACCCAACAAGAAGTCTTCTGCTCCAAAGTCTTCACAGCGAGTCCTTTTGGACCAGGAATGTGTGTTTCAAGCTCAAAGCAAGTGGAAAGGCGCAGGGAAATTCATCCTTAAGCTAAAGGAGCAGGTGCAGGTAAAGTTTAAAGTTACTTTGCTCTCTTCATAAAACATCTCATATTTGTAATCACATCATGATCAGATTTGAGAGCTAGTATAATATAGAAGAAAGTTCCTAAGTCAAATTTAGTTGGGAGAAAATTGTTGGACTTTGTTTACACTGTGGGGGGCAGGGGAGTGTTCCACTACATGGCTAAGGAGTCCTGAGAGGAGAGTCTCTTACTCCATCCCAAAGCTCTATGTACTGAAGAGAGAAGTGGAAAGGGCTCTTTCTGACATAGTGCTTTGTTATTGAGGACCCTCAACCAAGGAAAAATTCTTTTTTCTCCACAGGCATCCCGAGAAGACAAAAGAAAGGGTATCTCTTTTGCAAGTGAACTCAAGAAATTCGCCAAGTCAACCAAGCAGCCCCGGGGCCTCACCTCACCACCTCAGCTCTTGGTCTCAGAAAGTGTCCAAAGTAAGGAGGAGAAACCCATGGGTGGCTTGACCTCCAGTGACACAGTTGATTATCGACAGTGACTAAGGGCAGCATGCTTCACCAGGTATACAAAGTCCTTGCAACCTTTGGATTCAACTGAGTCTACTTTATTAGGCAGTCAGTACAGTGTCTTGTGTCTTTCTCCACAAGGATGTCCCCTGAAGACAGCTGGGGACAATGCCTTGGAAAAGGACAAGGGTGCTGAAGCCATAAGGAACATGTGCTTTTAACATTTTAGACCTAATTTTGTAGACAACTAAGCAAAAGTCCCAAGAGGGCAACCAACCTGACCGAAGTGCCACACGGCCTTATTTCACCAGACGTAGGACTGCCTTAATTAATAATTCACAGGAACATTTTTCAAAGGATCTATAGATCATTCAGCTTTTATCCTTTGGATTCCTAATTTTGTTATTCTAATTTAGGTTTGATTTAGACTAACAACCTCATCGCCTTCTGCCTCAATTAAAAATACAAAAACATGGCACCCAGGATGTGATGGGGTTAAAAAGCAAGCAAAATCACACAACAGCCTCCATCTTAAAAATGCAGTGTTGGTTACCAGACCACTCAGTATTCATATACAGAATAAATTTCATTTTATTCTTTTGTTCTTTGAGGTTTTTGTTTTTGGTTTTTTGAGACGGTATTACTATGCACTCCAGGATTGCCTTGGACTTGTTATGTAGTATAGGTTGGCCTCAAACTCATAGTGATTTTCCTGCCTTGATCTTCCAAGTGCTGGGATTACAGGTGTATACCACCTTAAGATTATTTATATAGAACTTAAATAAAAGCATGTAAGAGAACCAAACATGTTTCTACTTCTCACTTAAGTGGTTTTTTGTAAACTGGTCTGGCTCTGTTGCCCAGGCAGGCTTTGAACTACTGCTCCTAGATAATACTCCTGCTTCAGCTTCCTGAGTAGCGGGGACTCAGGCACATGATACTGTGCCCAGCTTCACTTAAGTTTCTTAATGAACCTAAGAAATCATTAAAGCCCACTTTTCATAGTAGGTCTAAGATTCGAATTCACAAAAGACCAACAACAGTGAAGACATTGCTGCTTATCCCACATAGCATCACCACCTCTTTTTTTTTTTTAAGAGCAGAATATATTTATTGAAAGCTTCCATCTGGGATAGAGACAAAAGGGGTCCCGAGTGGGTTGCCTTCACCATCTGTCTTTATCACTGTTTGAGATTTCTCAGTTAAAGTAGCAAAACTGCAGAAGTTCACAGTTAAAAGAATTCACTGATACTTCTTTACGGAGCCAGTTTTGATTTTTACCAGTCCAAAAGAAGACCCAACACACTGAAACCATGTTTCTATGTTTAAGGAGTATCTCCCAAAATAACTGATGCCCCAGACTACACTTACGAGGTTCTTTCAAAGTATCAAGTGAGGCCAAATACAGGAAACCACCCCTCCAAAGTGTACACAGTCCATCTATTCCAACAGATTCAGGATGGTTGAGTTTCAATAGTAAAGACCATCAGGAAGAAATCTCACAGCCGTGGGAACAATCCACACCACAGAGCATCAGATCAGTGAGAAGCATGCAACCACAATGCTCCGGCTCAGCACTCTGCAGTCCCAGATGTTAAAATTCCCATAAGGACACTGATCAGCACTTAAAATATTGTTTTCATGCCCATAACAGCATCAAATATATTCCAGGTGTGATGACACCATATACAGGTCTATATTGTAATTTTAGTCATGATGGTGTGAAATTCCACTAAGGCTGGTAAATTTGCCAGAAATATACTCTACATTTACCCACCCTCTGTGTGCTCCACGACTGCAACAAGTACAGAGGAATACAACTATTCTGGAAATGCAACTTAATATGCATACCATGATGACATTACTAATTGTTTGTATTTTATAGAACAGGAAGATCAGCAGTGATCTAGATGGGCTCTGGATTCAGTTTTCCTGAAGCAAGCAGACATTTACAATCATTTAGTTAACTTCACAGCTTTACTTAAAGTTGGGGAACTTTTTCTTTAAAATGGCCATTGGCAAAATTAGGAATATTTATATTCCACTTCTGACCTCCTTTAAGATGGCATTTCCAAGAAAGGGCACTTAAGTCTTTATGTGCTCATAAAAAGTTCAGTGTTTTTGCTACAGACACAGTATTTCATGTTATTTGTTCTAAAATGACATCTAAAGTTTCAAAAATAATAAAAGTTTAACGACTTATTTGAATGTAATGTTTTTTAATGTTTTTTCTAATGTTCTACTCCTAGAAACATCATGTTCTAACACTGACTTTGTAGGAAATAGATTCCTTAAACAGCAGCCAGAGCTGTGGGTTTCTGTAGGCTGAACAACCCTGAACTCTTCGTAAGCTGTAAATATTTCTACTTTTTCATATTCAATACACTAACAAGCCTATACATACAATGTTACAGGTGAAGATCTTTTGGCAAGAAGTTAAAAGAACGAACGTGGCAGAAAGAAATATAATTTATTTTCATTAAACTGGAAATTGCTGACTTCTGAACTGCAACCTTCTTCACACATGATGTGAAGTCCACACTGAGGACAAGTGGCACAGGGCTAATAGCTGCCAGCCAACTTACTGATCTGAATGAAGCAAAGAAGCACAGGAGACTGTTATTTTACAAATGCTGGCAGTTAGAAAAAAGTCCCTAAGCTTGGCAGTAATTCTCTTAGAAAAAAAAAAGGTCAGCCAATTTTTGTCTGCAAAGGGCCAGAAAATAAATATTTTAGGGCTGAAAACATATGGCCTCTGCTGTAATTCTGTTGTGTATATTGTGTGCACTGCCAAAGGCCCGCACAGACAATAGATACATGAATGAACAGAGCTGTATTCCAGTGCAACTTTATGGACACTGAAAATGGAATTTCATACAGTTTTCACATATCACAAATGCCCTTTTGATTTTTTTCAACCATTGAAAAATGTAAAAACTATTCTTAGTTCAAGGGCTCTATAAAAACAGGTGGTATGCTGGATTTGGCCCAAGGGCCAGAGTTTGCTGACCCAACTTAGAGAACTGGGAACAAGAAAATAGAGATCTGAAAACTAGCAAACTACACAGTTTAGCCATACAGTTTATGGCTGAGAAGTAAAAGCTTTTGGGCATTGCAAATGTAAATAAGTTCTGTAAGTTTCATTAAAAGTAATTCAACATAGTTCCTATACTGTGTACCATAGTGCACTCTTCCTTATGATTCTTTTTACATATAGAAAAGATACTGAGGGTTTTTTTGTAAAGGTTATTGCTCATATATTCACAGATTATTCCATTTTTAGTTTTCACAAAATGAATTTAGAATGACGAGTCGTGATTCCTTAACAAAAACCCTAATCATTTTTTAAAATCAAAAGTAGTTTTGTGGGAAAAAAAAAAAGTAGTTTTGTGTTTAAAGTAGATTTATTTATTTTGCAAGGTTTGTACTGACACTGTGTTTGTGTATTTATTAGTCATGCCTTTTTAATATGCTTTCTGTGGATTAGAAGCATTAGTGGGTCTCACTATTTGAAGATAAACTTAAAATGTATACCTGAACATATAAAATGGGCTAGACTTTCATGTAAAATAGCTTCATCTTTATTTCTCATTAACTGAAGAGGTATGGACCCAAATTATATTTGCAATTCGATGTAATTTTTTAAAAACCTTGCTGTACAAAACCCAGTTAAGTGTAATGGATTCTTAATCTTGGTATGAAGCAAATTATGACTTTAAAAATGAAATGTTTTCCTCTAAAGTAAAACCCAAACTTTTATCTTTCCATTGGTATTATTAAATTTTAAAACATTTTTCTTAAAATTATAAAACACTAAAAAAATCCTTTGCTTTGAATTTTTTTAACCAATTATAGAAATGAATAAAATAAACACCTGTTGTTTGTTTTGCTGTATTCTAAAAATATGTGTCAAATATATACAATCTCACTGAAAGTTCTTACCATTTTCTTGCCAACAGAATTCAGGCTATACTGCACTGTTTGTGCAGTGCTACGGGCTTCCTTGTAACCAAATAATGTATAATAAATGCACAATGCTATCCCATTTTTTAAATATCCCAAACACAGTCTACAAGGCCTCTATAAACTAACAGGTCAAATGGTTTGGTCTGGATTATTATGGGTTGAAATTTGAGTCACTAGCCTCACTGGCTAAAGTCAAACTATACAGGGTAATGAAATGCAAAGCAAGACAAGGCTCTCCAGATTTATCATTTGGCTTCTGATGCTTGCTAACAGCCGCCCCCTCCCCCCACGATGGCCCTGGCATAGTTGTGGATTTGGTTATAGCACAAATCTGAAACTTATCCTCAGAGTGAATGTGAGACTTGGGTGTTTAGCAAGGGAATGAACCCAGCTTACAGCCTATGTTGCACCTCAACATTCTGAGGATAAAGTATACACTGTACTGTAGTCTTGGAATTTTAGGAAGGACACATTGATCAAACATGTAAAGCAATTTACAATCTACTGTAATCATGCGTCACTTAGTGATGGGAATGCACTCAGAGAAATGCATGAGACTATCAAGAGTGAATGTACACAAAGTAAGAGGCTATGACATCATTAGACAACAGGAATTTTTTTTTTTTTCTTGGTACTCGGAATCAAACTCACAACCTTGCACTTGCCAGGCAGGTGCTTGTGCCACTGAGCTAAATCCCTGGCCCAACAACAGGAATTCTTTAGCCCTATTATAAACCTACGGGACCACTGTCATATCCCATGACACGCCCACAAAGTGGTCTGTCATTGACCAAAATGTCATGTGGCAAGTGATTCATAACTGACCAGCACAACCCAGTGTTTGCCAGAAATATGAAATTTTTATTTAAGCTTATCACATTTGAATTATATCAGATAATAAATAAAATTACTCTTATTTAGAATGCATCTAAAATAATGACTAGGACTATACCCACTACCATTTTATACTTTTTAGACTGTAAGAAATCTGGGTAGCAAATTCTTATCAGTTAAGGTGATACAGAAAAGAACCTAAATATATAACTTGGGTTTATAACAATATTTTAAGAAGCTTCACTAAAAGTGAAAAGACATGAACATGAATTTTGACACCCTATTACACGGTGCTAGCTTTTTTAAATAAGTTCATCTGGCAATAAAGGGTGAGAGTCAAGGATTCAGTATGACGTGTGATGTTGGAATGGAGGTGATCTTCCTCTCAGCCACCTATTTGTAATTGTCATTGTTTCGCAACATTCTAGAGGGCATTAAAGAATTAGGGATAGCTGGATGAAGTAACCACACTGTATGGGCAGAAAGTACTCTCTTGAGGTAAATCATCCTTACGTGTCATCCTTAACAAGTACAAATTTACAAATTCTCCAGATAGGGATAAAGATGAAGTCTAAACAAAAGTGGAGTTACAAAACGCCACCCCGTCTCCATGGCTTTGAAGACAATGGAGGGTATGAATGAAAGTTGACCCTGTATGATAAACACCAATTCTTTGTAACTGTATCTTCCCCTTTTTCGTCCTCTTCTAATATTTCTGTAGAATTCTCCTCTGCTCAGACACCCTAGGCCTTAATTATGAAAAGCAATCAGGGTTTGCCAGTAAAACTGAAGTAACGCTAAAGCAAAGGTCCACCACAATTATGCTCCTGTGCCAATGAAAAGTAGGGTTTTCCTGGATGGTGTTTTTGACATTACACATGGCACAGTAAGATGCAGCCCTCAGAGAAGTGCTTGGCAAGGTGGCAGTCTCTACTCCTTTCTCTCTCATCAGCCCAGAGGCCAGAAAAGGTGAACAGATGGACCCCCTAAAAGCTATTACAGAGAAAAGGGAAGCTACTTCTGAGACAAAGTTCAGACAGGTCAACATTTCCATGATCCTTTGTTAATAATTTGTGTTTTCTAAAGGGACCAGGGATTTAGCTCAGTGGTGTAAGTGCCTGCCTGGCAGGCTTGAGGTTGTGAGTTCAATCCCTGGTACAAAAAAAAAAAAAAATTGTTTTCTTATCTCTACATATCAACTTTTTATAAAGTCAATCCCTGACTGACAGCTAAGGATTTTGACACAGAAATACCTGAATCTCTCTGAAATGTACACTGAATCTACATGATTACTGTTATTCTTAAATGTTTGTTATGCTCAAGCCTGTAGTCAAACAGCTCTAGGATCATACTTATTTCAGATAATATATCTCATTCAGACACTGAATTAGGTAACACCACGTTTTTTTAGTGTACAAATGACTTGACTCAGCAGCAAAGATCATGGAAAATTTACTGTCTCATACCATTACTCCTCCTTACTTTTAAATACCAAGTTTAGTGCTAAGCATACAGTAGGTGCTCAGTATTTGTCTAGTGAAAAAAAAAAATGAGGCTGTAGATTAGTATAGCCTCAGGGTGTGTTTGTAGTTATTAATGACTAAAACATTTAACTCCAAAAATAAAACTAATAGGTTATATAAGCAAATGTCTATTTTATTCTCAAATTTATATAGGATA
The DNA here is from genome assembly GCA_004363535.1 of Dasyprocta punctata. Classification (NCBI taxonomy): domain Eukaryota; kingdom Metazoa; phylum Chordata; class Mammalia; order Rodentia; family Dasyproctidae; genus Dasyprocta; species Dasyprocta punctata. The sequence continues at coordinate 58,277 of RJWM01002951.1, read as the reverse complement.
GATACTATACGTATACTTTTATGGTTCCACTATGACTATATATATAAAACAAGAATATTAAAAGCATAATACAAGCATAAAACAGTTAATGAATTTCTATTTTAAAACTGATTTTTCATCTGAACTACAATTTTTGCTGCCAAAGTATGTATTTGGATATGTTTGGAAATAAATGATTTCTGACATCCATTGGTCACTTTGTGCTCTGACGGTGACAGACCCTTTGATTACCCACACAAATATTTAATATTCTTAGACTTTGTTTACCTGTAAATGGTGGGCTACAAATATACACTGAAACATTCCTTTCTCATCATTAAACAATGAAGCCTTAAAAATCTGACCTCAAAAATACTTTTTAAACTACATAGGCATATACTTACATTGACATATATGGTTATGCTTATATCTTCTTCCTCTCTGCTGCAATGGAAAAGGAAGTTACTATGTTAACTTATCTCATGAGAAGAGTGCTAAGCTCCAGGCCAATGTAACTGGCTGACTGAGGCAGTAAGAGATCTATTTAGTTGGACTGCTGTCCTTTAAAAAAAAACAAAAAAAAACAAAAAAAACCCTCACAATAGGAAAGAGAGAAAGCAGTCATTTTACTGAGCTATTAATAAAAAAGTTTTATATATGTACTTCATAAGGCATTCCCAGACTATGACTACAGCTATTATATAAAATACTACTTTGGCTGGGTGCAGTGGCGCACATCTTTAATCCCAGCACTTGGGAAGCTGAGGCAGGAGGATCATTGTGAGTTCGAGACCAGCATAGGCTACAAAGTGAGTTCAAGACCAGCCTGAACTGCATAGTGAGACCCTGTCTCAAAAAATAGGACCAGGGATTTAGCTCAGTGGCGTAAGGTATGAGGTTGTGAGTTCAAGCCCTGATACAAAAAAAAAAAACTACTTTATAATTATATTCATATGAGTATACATTTTACCTGTATTAAGTGGATAAAAAAGGTCCTCTGCTGTGTACTCTTTATTGCTAAAATAGAATGGTGGTCTCACACTTGTTTTTTCTCCCAGGAACAATTCTTCCCCCATCACCCTCCAGGACATGTCACAAAATGCACACAATTTCAAAGATACTAAAATCATAAATTTTGTTTAAAAGTAACTGTCTTGGATACTTTTCACACTGATAAGACAAAATACCCAACACCCTAAGTTAAAAGGGGAAAGGTTTATTTAGCTCACAGTTTGTAGAGGTTTCAGTCCATAGGTGGTAGGCTCCAAGGAAGAGTGGCACTTGGCAGCAGGGCATTGCAAGAAAAACACTTCTTGGTGTCCACAAGGTAGCAAAAGTAATAAGGGAGTAATAAGCCTTTTCCTTTCTGTCCTTTATATTGTTATAGAGGCTACTGGGACTAGGGTGGTGCCACACCTATCAGTGGACTGATTTAGTGACCCCTATGCTTAATCTCAGCATCACACAACTAGATTCAGCCACATCTGAAAAAGCCCCATCTATGACTGCATGAGGCTTTTCTAAACACAAGCCATACCAGTAGCCATAACAGTCGTTTTAAAAAAGGACCAAATTAGGTTATTTCTTGAGGTGTATCATTCAACAAAAGTCAGTGAACATGTGTCTAATTTCAAACAATTTTTTTCTCCAAAATCTTCATAAAATATATATTCACTCAAATTTACAATTTTCTCATTTCCATCTATGGTATTACAATAAAAATGTTTATTAAAAGAATATTTAGTAGGAATAGCTAAATGCAAAAAGCATTCTCAATCTTGATTTTTCTATGCTGTATGCCCTTTTGGACCCAGTGACTGAGCTCAGTGGTAGAGTGGGTGCCTAGCATCCAAGAGACCCTGGGCTCAACCTCTAGCACCATGTTCACACAAAAACCCAAAACATTTTTTTAAAATTATGCCTTAACCTGTGTTGGGGACCACAAATTATAAATTAAGGCTAGGGTCTGTTTGAGGCCATGCTTGTCTTGCCTTTGGGCCAATCAGAATGTGGAGATTTCTGCTTTCTCCTTGCTGCAGCTAAAACTGAAGACAGTCCTGAGGTCTTGGCTCACAGGGCTGGATGATATCTGCTGATGACAATACAGGGTGGGCAAGTACCCAGGTGGGGAAAAGGATCTTAATTTGTTTATGATATTAAAATTGTTCCACCAAAAGTACCTTCCCACTCCCTCTGCACTTCTCACCGGCTAGCAGAAGGGGTCTTTGTCTTTGCCTATCCTCAGACACTGACCTCCCAGACCCCCTTTTACACACTCCTAATATTGTACCTGTTTTTTATTTCATCCTTCACTGTACCACTCATACAGGCAGTTGGAAGGCTTGGTGGTGAATACCTGTAATCGCAGTTACTCAGAAGGCTGTGTGGCAGGAAGACACCAAGTTCAAAGCAAGCCAACTTAGTGAGACTCTGTCTCAAAATTAAAACATTAAAAGAACTGGAGATTTAGCTCAGCAATCCCAATATCACAAAAAAGAAAAACTGTAACTTAATAGTACATTAAGTTAAGAAGGAATCTTCCAAAATATTGGGAAGAAAGGCTCTCAATTCTCCCTTCTTAAAGAAATGACACTTTCAAAATGAGACAGAGCCCCTTGCCATACAAAGGGTGATTCTTCCTCTTCCAAACCGTTCTTAGGATGTTTTCCTTGTATAAAAAGACCTAAATTAACAAGTCTTTATATGTACCTATACATAAACACAAATGTACAAAAAAAAAGTCCACTGTTCTTCATTTTTGTACTATTTTAGTGATGTTCTTAAATATTTGGTGAAATCCAAGGATGACTGAGTAGCAATTTCACTGCAATGTTTTTTGATTAACTGATTTAAATCTTCATTTAGAAATGACTCCCCTTGTAGAACTTTATCCTGAAAAAAGATTTAAAAATATGAGTTAAAAGTTACTTATACCGTAAGTAAAAAGTCAAGCTATAAGCAAAGCTGAAATAGCAGTAGCTAACACCAGCAAGTATAATATAATAATGAAATGCTTGGTCGGGTCTTAGATACTGAATAAAACAGTCTCACTAACCATCTCTACTGAATTCCAACTCCAAGCGTCTATCCTAATTATCAATTCTTAAACAAGGAAAAAAAAAAAACCTATCTATAAGCAAGCTAGGATTACAGTCATTAAGAGGTACATTATTTATTTTTTCTTTTTAAAAAATGAAAAATATCAAATACCTTCCTTTTGGAGTTTGAAAATTCAACAGGAGGATTGAATGTCATTGCTGCCATGCTGTAAGTCTCAAAAAGTTCAACTGCAGATCTATAATCACAAATACAAGAAATGTAGGGATACCACATAGACAGATAGACAGACAGACAGACAGATGGCTGGATGGATGGATGAGTGGGTGGATGGGTGGACAGATGGAAACAGATTGTATCTAAAGAATGCAATCAACCAAAGAACCCACTTAAATCTTAAATTTCCATGTAATGCCAACATTATCCAACTAAATCCATCTCAGAAAAATCTGGCAGACAGGTAGAAATGCAGGCCTGGAACCCAGGGAGAAGGCTAAGCAGGAGGCTTCTAGTTTAGTGTGATCAAATCCCAACTCAACCACAGTACAGTATGTGAATGGTAACCAACTTTGTACAGCCAGAGAACTGAAGCATGGAGTTATCCTCCATGAACTTTGAATACTTTAGCTGTTGGCCTCAGGGGAAACATGGAGAGAAAATTTAGGGCAGAATATATGTCTATAACCACAGCATACAAATGAATCCTTACTGACTTGGGGTTAGTTCACATTCTCAGTTTAGTCTGTTCTTCTTTTTCTATAAGTTTGAGGTTCAACATTAAGTTGTTTATATGAGCTTGTTCCGTTTTCCTGATATGAGTATTTACTGCTATAAATCTCCCTTTTAAGACTGCTTTCATTGTGTTCCATAATGAAATACATGTTGTATTGTCATTGTCGTTCAACTGTAAAAACTGTCTAATTTCTTCGTTAATTTCATCTGTGACCCATTGATTGTTCAGTAGTGTGGTATTTAATTTCCAGGTGTTGATGAAGTTCTTGTGGTTTCCTTTGGCATGGATTTCCAATTTCATTGCACTGTGGTCTGACAGTATGCATGGGATAATTTCAATTCCTTTACATTTACTTAAGCATGTTCTATGAACCAGTATATGGTCTATTTTGGAGACTGTCCCATGTGCAGCTGAAAAGAATGTGTACTCTGATGTTGTAGGGTGGAAGACTCTATAGACATCTACTAAGTTCATTTGTTCAAAAGTTTGATTTAATTCTAATATTTCATTATTGATTTTTTGTTTAGTTGATCTGTCTTTTTGTGACAACAGGGTACTGAGGTCTCCCAATACAATTGTATTAAGGCTTATTTGATTTTTCATGTCAATTAATAATTGTTTTATATAACTAGGTGCACTACTATAGTTCACATTCTCTAAAGGAGAAAGGCAAGGTCCTGCCAACAGCTGTGATTAAATGAACACCCCAACCTCCAGTTTCCAGGAAAAGAATGCTGTGTTTCCCTTCCTAAGCCTTTGTAATAAATCATTCCTCATCTTCCTCTTGAAAAGGGAACTGGCACAAAAGAAGTAAATGCTTAGGACTGCTAATGAAAGTAAGCCAAAAAATAACAAAAATGACAAGGAATGTTCTTTTTTCCCTTAAGAAACTAACAAAAAAAGTTTAAAAAAGAAACAAGGTGGGGCGGGGGGGTGAAATATGAAGGAAAGAAAAGGTAATTGGCCATTTTATTATTTAATAAAGACAAAAGTTATCTCCAGCCTACTCAGAAAGAGTTCTTGGAAAACTTCACAGTTCAATCTCACTTATGAGGAAAAGAAACTAACTATACTGCCATGTAAAATTTCAGGCAAGTCGCCAAATTTAGTATTTCAAAAGCTGGAAACACAAATTTAAGGGGATTCTTCCAATATTTAAAAAGACAGCAACTAATTCAATTTTTACTCAAACTCCAAAGAGGGCAGAAAATCAGCCTGGCCCATAAATCAGTTCTAATCCCCGAATTAAAGAAAACAGCAGGCTGCTTACAAGAGCAGTAAAAGGCAAAATATTAGTTCTGAGTTTGGGAACATTTCAAGGTACGATGGTTTGAAGTAACCTCTCTAAAATTCACGTACTGAAACTTAAAGGCCAATGGGACAGTATTAAAGAGTTGGGGGTGGGAGGGTGGTTTTGTTTTGCAGTACAGGGGACTGAATCCAAGGCCCCTGCCCCTTTTTTATGTATTATTTTGAAACAGGATCTTATTAACTTAACCAGGCTGGGCTTGAACTTGAAATTCTCCTACCTCAGCTCCCCAGAGGCCAGAATAACAGAAGTGCACTACAAAGGCCGGATTCTATCCACCCCACCCCACCCCCGCCACACACACACATTCTGTATATATTTGTATAGTACTGGGGATTAAATTCAGGGCCTTCACACTGTGCTATATCCCTAGTCTGCTTTTAATTTTGAGATAGGATCTCACTAAGTCCCTAAATTGACCAGGCTGGGCTCAAACTTGTGATCCTCCTCCTTCAGACTCCCACAGTGCTAAGGAACAAGAATCACCCCAAGTTCAAGGCTAGGCTGAACTGCACAATGAGACCCTCTCTCAAAAGACAAACAACAAAAAGAAAGCTAATTAGGCCACGAGAGCTCCTCTCTCCTGAGTGGGACAAAGACTCTTGTACAAGACACTTTACACAGCATTTAGCTAGCCTGCCGCTCTGCCTTCTGCCCTTGAGGGCACAGTGATAGCAACGACATAAATCCTGCAAGTGAAACATGGCCTTCATCAGACAATGGAACCTGCCAGCACCTTGAGCAGTACGGAAGTGAATTTCTGTTCTTTATGAACTACCCAGAATCAGGGATTTTTTTTATAGCAGCATAAATGAACTAAGATAAAACTACCATTTTCTCTCCTTTTCTTTGTAACTGAAGTTTTTGCTAATTTTGTAGGGAAAAAGATACTTTCAACTTTTGAAGATTTTCAAAATAAAACTAGGGAGACAGAAAATTGTTTTAGGACGACCTTTTTCCTCGTCCAGAAGCAGATGCAGGAAGGACCCATTTAAGCGCCTCATAACTGTGAGGTACTCCAAAGCCAAGAAAAAAATTGAGGCCTTCTTGCTGGTAGTGTTTCAAAACACTTTTCTCTCCCTCTCTGCTTATGTGCTATCTTTCTGGCCATATTTATTCATGGAAATAAATAAAGCAGGATGTAGAGGGGTAGCAAAAAGAAAAATGAAAAAAAAAGCAAGAAAGATCACTTGTAGATAGGCAATATTTTATTAACTGTTGAAGCTTAAGTGATGGTAGAATTCACTACTGTTCATTTTACTCTACCTGTGTGAAACTTTTCACAATTTCATTTTTAAAAGTTTTGAGTGATTATCCAATACAAACTAACAAAATTAACATCCAGCATATTTTCTCTATAGAAAAATTCAGAAATAGGAAGTGAGACCAAACCGGACACACAGCTTTCACTTTACATTTTATAATCTAGTACTTTATAAAACAGACTTTTCAAAGTAAATAACTATTAGCTTAATTTGTTAGATTCTGGTCTTTTTGTTTTGTTTTCCTTGTGGTACTAAAGATCAAACCCAGGGTCTTGCACATGCTAAGCAAGTGTTCTCCCATACAGCTGAATCCCAGCCCTTGAATTCTGTACTTTTAGACAAAGGCAATACTATGGGTTCAAGGCCCTACACCACATACACAAATGCATACATACATACATACATATGAGCATACAAACATACAAACCTAAAGAAAGAATGAAATGGTAAATAATACCTTCGGCTCAACTCTGGTTTGAGTGCTTCAGAACCTTCAGAAGGTGCTCCAGCAATCAGATGAGCTGCAAATCTCTGCACTATGGGATGGTAATGTCCCTGAACAGGAAACAAGACAACCATGTTTTTTACAGGTCAGTACCTGAATATTATCTTTGTTCAAAAACATTAAATTACAAATCTCTTTGATGATCAAATTACCAGTTACATAGTCTTGCTTTTATAGTATGAAAAAGAAAACTCAAAAACCAATCTCTTTCTAAGCGAAAAGTTAGTTTACAACAAGTTATCCAATATTCCTGCTTTGGCCAGGAATTTGACTCAATGACTTAAGTGCCTGTCTGACAGGTGCGAGGTTGTGAGTTCAATCCCCGGTGCCGCAAATAAATAAATAAATAAATAAATGGTACATGCCAATATTCCTATTTTGTATAAGGCTCATTCCATTGCTATCCACACTGTAGGACCATGGACACCACAGAGCATGGGTGAAACCCCCTACTGACATTTCCTTGAACAGGGTCCAACACAAATACACCTAATAGCAAATGTTCTTTAAATAGTGTTACGGAAATATTTCAATAACTCTTACACAACTTCAACCGACAAAACTCTTACCACTTTTTGCTCCCTTAAAAACTATCTCTAAGCCAGGCGTACTGGCTCACGCTTTTAATTCCAGCACTCTAGGGAGGCTGAGGTAGGAGGAGCATTGTGAGTTCGAGGCCGGCTTGGGCTACAACGCAGGCACAAGGCCAGCCTGAGCTATATAGTGCGACCCTGCCTCAAAAAACTAGGGCCAGGAGTTTGGCTCAGTGGCTTAAGTGCCTGTCTGGCAGGCATAAGGTTGTGAGTTCAATCCCTGGTGCCACCAAAAAAAAAAAAAAAAAAAAAAAAAACTATCTCTAATAGCTTATAGAATAGTAAGAGCAAAGCAAGTATAACAGTATTAAAATAGGAATTCTAAAAAAGGCATCTCAAAAACACAATGGCAATTATTATGACAGTAGTAGTTTGTAAAAAAGGCCATTCTCACCCGCAGCGCGTGCAGTTCCCACAGGGCAGTGTTCTGAGCATTGCAGTACTCGGGTTCATCCAGCTCAGGTAGGAAAACGCCGCTTCCCTGAGAGTCATTGTCAAGCAACAGATCTGTTTTTGGGAAAGTCTGAGAGAATGTCACATTAAAAAAAATTAAATTAATACTAACAGAATTTTATTGGTCTGTATTTGGACTTCATTTAAATTAATGGCTGTATACAAGCTATAAGCATAAGGTTTTTGTATTTAGGTTTTTTGTTTTTGCTTTGTTTTTGTTTTGTTTTGTTTTTTGTTTTTGAGACAGGGTTTCACTATGTAGTTCTGGCTGGCCTTGAACTCACTTTGTAGCCCACACTGGCCTCAAACTCTCAGCAATTCTCCTGCCTCAGCCTCCCTAGTGTTGGAATTAACATCTGCCACCACGCCCAGCCTCTATTTAGCTTTAATAACTTTGTATCATAAGAGACAAAAATTATAAAGAATGTCATGTTTTATTTGAATTTACTCTGACTTGCAAATGAAAATAGTCTTTCTATCCTCCACTCTCATTTTCAGGAACCTTTCTTATAGAAATACTTCCATCAGACACATACACACACTTTGGCATCATTTGTAATAACAATAATAACAGTTACCTGAATTAATCAAGACAACCACAAAGAAGTAGGAAAGCCAAACTACCTAAATTTGAATCCCACTTCTACTATTTACTAGCACTTTAGGCAAGTTACCCTCTCTGGACCTTTTTTTCCATCAATAAAATGGAAACAGCAATGGTAACCACCTTGATTATAAAAATTAAGTGAGTTAATCTTTGTAAAGCATTTATAACACTGGCAGGCACATAATTAAGAACTGTATGTTTGTTAAACAACTAAATCCTCATCATTAAAAGATAAACAGGAATACTAGTACTGACACAAAAATGTAATTTGTAGGGTACATGTGTTTACATATGAATAAAAAAATCTACATGAATGATACTCACTAACAGGTAATAATAGCTACCTCTGGGGAATGTCAATGGAATTAGAATGCTTTTCCTTTTGTGATTTTAAGTACTTCCTTTATCACCTGATTCTGTTACAAGTTGCTTTGTTTTTTCTTTATAAAGTGTTGGGTTCTCAGCCAAGCATGGGAATACACACCTATGATCCCAGCACTCTGGGAAGCTAACACAGGAGGACTGTAAGTCTGAGCTGTGCCTGGGCATCTTAGAAATTTGGTAAAAAAAATTACATGGGCTAGATATATAGCTCAGTGTGAAGGCCTTTAGTTTAACCCCCAGCACCACAATAAATCAATCAAGTTGGGTTTTCTTTATGTTGCCCGGGTTGGCCTCGAACTTCTAAGCTCCAGGAGTCCTCCTCCCTTGCCTCCCAAGTAGCTGGCACTACATGTATGTGTCACTGCAACCAAAAATAAATTACTTTTACAACTGAAATAATATAAGCAGAAAGTAAAACACAAATCAAACAAAATGGCATTGTACTATAAGCATAATGGCATTGCTCTTTTCATTTACTACGTACGTGCATTAATGTTCTAGTAGTCGCTAAAATGCCAATGCTTGAATTGGGCAGAACCTGAAGAGCAAGGGTACAAAGGCGCTTGATGAAGGCAAGGGCTCGCTGCTGAGAAACCTGCTTTCTGCGCTTGGTGAGCATGACATCAAGGCACTGGAGTACAATCTCAACACCTTCATTGGTAGCACCTAAAACAACAGAAATATTCTTCAGGGCTTTTTCATTATTCAACTTCACTGAACTTCAGGAACAAAGATGAGCTGTCTTACCTGTCCAAAGGCATTTCTCTAACCAATACGTAGCACTAAGTGATGCGACAGGTAGTATTTATGGCACTTCCTGTCACTTCAAAAAATTCTCTCTCAGATGTGTGGCACTGGCAAGCCAGCCTTTTTTTTTTTTTTTTTTTGGTACTAGGAATCAAATTCAGGACCTCATGCTTGCCAGGCAGGTACTGTGCCACTGAGCTATATTTCCAGCCAAGGCCAGCATTTTATGTACCAGTTCTTATTTCTCACTGACTATAATTCTGTTCATGACATATTCACAGTAGATAAATACCTGTTAAGGAAACATTGTCTAAACATACATACAAGAAGGAGAGGTGAGGTGAGGAAAAAAGGAAGTAAGGTATGTTGCATACATGCACCAACTCCTCATAAGGAATGTAATCATTAGGGACTGTAAACATGCACCAATAAAAATAAAATAAATGAGCATACACACCTGCATGTAATTTGAACAGTGTTTTGTAGAGATGCGTATAGAATTTCATTGGATCAATATTTAAAACATCACCTTTGAAATGATAACAAACACAAATTAGGTGTTATAGCCTCCAAAGATAAAGCAAATAAAACTTAATTAAGAAAATACCTTACCTTGCCCGGAAAGAATATGAAAAGCAGTCTGCACACAGTGAAGACTTTCTTGATAGCTTAGGTCCTTAAAAGAAAGATATTAAGAATGATAATTAGGGCTGGGAATGAAGCTCACTGGTAAGGAGCTTGCCTAATTTACATCTTTAAAAAGTAATTCACTAATACATTAATAGAGTTACTTACACCAGATTCAATGAGAGTATGAAGAACTACTAATAAATCATCAAAAAATTCCACATTTATAAGGTGAGCAAACCTAGAATCAAACAAAACTTAGTTAACTTAAAAGCAGAAATCAATCAGGTAAAAGTGAAACATGACTTTAAATCTGTATTTTTAATACTCCTTATTTCAAATGTTAGCTATCATGGAAATAATGGTGATTATCAACAGTTTTCATTAATTTACACTGGCTTTTTCAACAATACATACACTGCTGGCTATTACACTCAGTAGGAATATATGAGGTACAAAATAAATTAAAAAGTATTTTAAAATACTTTTGTACCGAGAAAGGTTGTTAAAAACAAACGTCCCTGAGGAATGTTTATTAGGCTTAGCAGTATTCTGTCATAAAGGAGATAGCAAAATCAGCTTTTAGGAAAACGTGAGAAGAGAAAGAGTAGTCTACACTTGGAACTTAAGGCATAGGTCTGGAGCACAGTGTGTGCTTTAGCATTCACAAGGCCCTGTGTTCAATCCCAAACACCAATAAAGGACAGTATAGACCCTATGACAGTTTTAAAGATAAAATGGAGAGAATACTAGACCTGGTGTCCAGTTCAGGTTGTGCTACTCATTATCTACATAAAAACTAGATAAGTCACTTGACTATCTTGAACCACTATTTCTACAAAGAACTGAGGCCGTCATTAGGATTAGACAATTATATGAGCACTAAATCTGAGACTGCCCTGTACACTATAAAATATTAGGCACCAAAGTAAAGTCAGGAAACTTCTACAATACTAGTTAAGAGCTTTGATGCTATGCAAATCCTCAACAAACAAAAACAGCAGAAATGATGTCCTTAGAAGTGATTTTTCCATACATATTGGTACCACTTTTGTGAGAAGCAATTAGGCATTATTTATCAGAATATAAAATAAGAATACCTTTTTTAAAAGAGTATCTTTTAATCTGTCTGTAAATGCAAACAAGTAAATAAAGATATGTAGTATATCAATGAGCATTTCTAGAGCTGGGCATGGTGGTACACGTCTTTAATCCAAGCACTCGGGAGGCTGAGGCAGAAGGATCGTTGTGAGTTTGACACCAGCCTGGGCTACAAAATGAGTTCAAGGCCAGCCTGAACTGCACAGTGAGACCCTGTCTCAAAAAACAGGGCCAGCGATTTAGTTCAGTGGCGTAAGCGCCTGCCTGGCGGGTACGAGGTTGTGAGTTTGATTCCTGGTGCCAATAAATAAATAAATAAATAAGCATTTCTAAATGTAATGCAATATAGTGTATGGTCAAGTAAGCCTTTATGTCCATAAAATGGAGTATTATGAACTTAAAAAATTAAGTAACCTATATGAGCTAACCCAGAAAGGTAAGAGTTTAACCAAAAAAACAAGCAAGTTACAAGACACAGCATGATTCCATTCATGTTTAAAAAAAAGAAACCAGTAGGCAGAAAACACATACATTTATAGGGGAGGAACTTATTTTAAATTTTATAATCTTGGGCTGGGGACTTAGCTCAGTGGCCTAAGCACCTGCCTGGCAGGTGTGAGGTTTTGAGTTTGATCCCCAGAACCAAAAAAAAAAAAAAAAAAAAAGAAAGGAAGGAAGAAAAAAAAAGAAACTTTATACTCTTCTGCATTGTTACTTATATAAGCATATATTCTAAAAAAAAATTTTAAATAATGGAACTGGCCATTTAAAAAACAAACAGCAAGTCTTATTTAATACAGGAATAATCCCTTCCTTAATCAGCCTTTCTTTGAAGATTTTCAGTTGCAAGGACATTACCTTATAAAGATATGCATTTCACAGTTAAAACAGCTCCAATCATTAGAAAGAAATGTTCTGCCTGTTCTGTATCTTCTAGCCATTCATCCTATTTCTAACTCTTTATTTCTAGAGCTGTGCTTCCCCACAATGGTAGTCCGAACTGAGATGTATGTAAGTATAAAATATATACCAGAAGAATGGCAGAGATGAGGCAGTGCATGTTGGCCATAACCATTAATGTAGATGGTCTCAATTCACCAATAAAAAGAAACACAGGCAGAGTGGATCAGGAGACAGGATCCATCAATATGCTTCATACAAGAAACACATTTAACTCGAAAGGGGGTTCACAGACTGAAAGTCAAAGGAACAAGAACAATGCTCTGTGTGACAGGGAACCAGAAAGAAGTACAGGCAGCTTCCCCATTAGCTGCACAGTGGACAAGAAAGACATGGCATTTTTATACAATGGAAACCTACTCAGCTATAAAGAAAGATAACCTCGAGGCTCTTACAGATAAAATTGAGATCATGCTCATGGATAAAATGATTCAGTCACATGGGTGAACATGGTGTTGTCTCCCTGGTACAAAAAACAAAAGGAGTTGCTGGGATCTAAAATACATACTATGTATTGTGAAAGTGAAAGGGGAGGAAGTGTCTAAAAAGGGAAGGTAGAGGCCATTGTTAATCTATGATCTAGATTTGAATACCATATTGTTTTCACTGTTCTGTTTAGTTTGGTTTTATTCTGTTTCTGTTTGTCAAATTTTATTATATTTGATGGCATGGACAGCCAGTTCAAAGATAACAAGATATATTATGATAGCCATTATTGATTTCCTATTATCTTGTTTTGAAGCCCTGTATTGCTTCTATTGTTTTGTTTTTATTGGTCTTATTCTGTACTATTTTGTTGATTTTATTATGCCTGATGGTATGGGCAGTTATTCTGAAGATAACAAGAGGCATAATGGTAGCCATTATTGATGCCCTTTTATCTTTTTTTGAAGTCATGTACCATGTTCACTGTTTTGTTTTGATTGACTCTATTGTTTTATTTCATTTGGCTTTATTCTCTTCAATATAAAAACAAAAATAAAAATAAAAAATATATATACACCCATGTTCAAACAAGTTTAAAAAAGAACAGATGCCAAATATCTCAGTAATACTTAGTACAGACTGTATGTTAAAACAGTATTTTAGGTAAATCAAATACATTCAAATTAATTTCACCTCTTTTTAACTGTTTAATGTGGCTAACAGAAAGTTCTAAATTGCAAGTGTACTTCCAGTTATATTTCTATTGAATAGCAATGTTCTACAGGATACTGCCTTAAATTTAATTGTGAAAAGCTATCTTGACAGTCCATACTGTACCTCACATTTCCCAACAAGACATTAGTGTTGATAGAATACACAAAAAGATTGATTTTAGCAGGAACAGATTACACGGGACTAGAGCAATGAATGACGAGCAAGCCAGGTTAAATCAGTGTTCATGATCAACCCAAGCTGTGGTGGTAAATAACTGGCTAAATAGTGCAAATCAAAACCAAGAAGTGAGAAATGAATCTTAGGGATACCTAGAATTTACTAAGCAGAAGGAAAGAATGAAGGAGAGTTTTAACAATGAAAGATTTAAAAAATAAATAAATAAATGTAAGGTTTGAGATGAGAAAACCAAACAAGCCCTTTTTATAAAGACTTTCAGAATTTATCCTTCCTGTGAGCCACCAGAAGCCATGCTGGGCCTGGGAGGAAACACAAGAAGTCAATTTGCCCTTCTCATGAGCTGGTGTAAGACATGCAAGGCCTGGGAGGAGAAACAAGAAGCCAATTCGTCCTTCCCATGAGCCACTAGAAGCCATGCAGGGCCCAGGAAAAAAACAAGAAGCCCATGCACCCTTCCTGGGAGCCAACCAGCACGAAGACTGGAATACAGAAACACTGCCCCCCATCACCCCCACCAAACACTCCCCCCGCAACGCTATAAGCAAACTGGCTGATTCAGAGGAACACAGGCTGAGGTGACAGCAACTGAGGTACAAAAACAACTTAATGCTTGTATTCCTTGATTAACTTTGCAGGTCTAAAGCCAGTAGTCTGACCAACTAGTAGGAGGATAACAACATGCAATATAACAAATAAGGGGGATTTCCTTCTGTCTTGTTTTTGAAATCCAATAATGTTCTGTTTTGTTTTGTCCCATTTTATTGTTTTGTTTTATTCCATGTTCTGTTTTTGATTGGTTTTATTCTGTTTTGTCTGATTTTATTATGTCTGACAGTATGGGCAGCAATTTTGAAGATAACAAGAGGCATTCTGGTAGTCAATGTTAATTTCCTATTATCCTGTTTTGAAGTCCTGTATCACTTTCACTGTTTTGTTTTGATTGGCTTTATTCTGTTTTCTTTTGTTTCATTTTATTCTATTTAAAATAAAATATAACCCCTGACTGACATGTTTTGAAATGTTTTGGGTTCTTTTTTTCCTTTTTTTTTTCTCCTTGAAATAAAATGGATTTGGAAAAAAAATAAAATAAAATAAACTACAGGCAAAAAAACTAAAGTCCTAAGTTAAAAAAAAAAAAGTTAAACTACATTGAGTTAAATTTTAAAATGAAGAGTCTCAAAGAAAGACTGATGACAAATAAAAAAACAATGTGGACTGAGGACATTAGGATATCACTAGGGAATCCTGTTTAAAATTCATGGTTACTTTGGTCTTATCTATTTAGAAAAAATCTCAAAGGTTTCAACCTACACAGCCCTTACTTTGCAAGACCTTCTAAAACTGCTGGCAGGAGAGGCGACCTCTGAGCCTTCTTTAATATTCTGAAGTAGGTCACAAACACGATATTCAAAGTCTCTGTGTGCTGAGGAAACAGACAAACCACTGTAAGATAATTTGGTATGCTTTACCCAGGTTGAATTATGACTTTCAAAATTAAATCTTATTTCCTACCCATCCCTGCCCACAATTCAATCTTTAGAATCTAAACAAAATAGAATAAAGATATGTATCTTGTGGTTACATAAAACTAGCCGAGATCACACATCAGTTTGCTGCACATCACAAAATCACCTAAGTGTCATGAAAAAAAAATCAAAACGATATATCCACAAGCTGAAACAAATCTGTTAAAATCATTTAACATTTTGAAAGCATAACAGAATGTGAAACTGCCTACCAATTTAAGTTTTTTCTCAGTACTCTCTGAAGCTTCTGCCTCCCGAAGCTCTCGCTCTAGTTTTTCTTCTGCTTTCTTCCACTGAAAACAAACAAAAAGCAAGAGTATAGTAAGAGTATGTAACACTAACTGAAAAAAGCAGAAAGGGAAAATGTCAATGTAAAAAGACATATACAACAGAACACGTATGAATATAAATGTAAATAAAAACAAAAGTAAAAACACATGAATAAGACTCTATCCAAACCAAATTTATAAAGGTGGTTGCCTTTTAGAAGGAATCCAAAAGAATAAGATTGGAGAGTAAATCAAAGAATCCTACTTTTGCCTCAATGTTTCTTTCGAGAAAACAAAAGTAAATCAACATTTGCTCATAATTTGGTTTTTATTTTTAACAGTACATGTTCATAGTATATAATTATTGCATTCATTGTGAGGCACTGGTACATTTATAACACATCTTAATTTTTCTAATGTCCCCTGCTCATTCTGAAAGATCAGTAAAATAATTCCTAATGTTAAATAACCCATAACAGGTTTCAACCTACACAGCCCTTACATGGCTATCTGAACCCATCAACAATTCTCTCTCAATCTCTCTGTTTCTATAAAATAGTCCACATTGTTTTCCACTTCCTAATGCTGGAAAAGCAGCAAACAATGGTCACTAAGCTGCTTGCAGCACAGGGAGCGGAACACGGAAGTTTCTTTCCCTCAAGAAAAACTGATAGAGGTGCCATATTTTTATTCGGTCTTTGTCATACCCCTACTCCCACAACAGCTATATACATGCTGGATCCAACTTACTTTAAGTATTATATTATCCCAATATATTTATCTTCATTATTAGTATCATTTGTAATTATTAGTTTTATTTTGACACTTCTATCACGCTTTCATAATTCATTAGACCAATTCAAAGATGGAAGTCCCTGAAAATTATTTTTGTTTTATTTTTATAATCAATTTCATAATCCTAACGGTTTAGGAATATTTTGATATGTTATAATAATAATGATGATAACAGTGATAAGAACGTTTACAAAACATGTCCAGTGTTATAAACTAGCAAGTGCTTCACATATATGTATAATGACCCTGGAAGATATTATTAGCCCAATTTCTTTAAAAAAAAAGTTTCCAAAGTCTCAGTAAATAACAAGGGACTGGAATTTCAACCTAGTTAACTAGAATTCTAACCAATTAGCTATTCAACCTAGTTAGCTAGAATTCTAACCAATCAAAAACGTGATACAATTAATAGAAATGCACTTTGCTCTCATCTTCATAGAAATGTATCCTTTCCATTAAGGAAAAAAAATCTCTACCACAATGATTCCACATTGGTCTAAAATGTCAAAAGATAAAAGTCCACATGGCAAAAATATCTTTTCTTTCATTATTCTCTTTGCCAATAGTAGTCAGTTCAAACTGATTTAACAAAAGATTTCTTTGCAGTAAGTGGAAAAAAGAAAACTCTCTAAATATTAAATTTCAGGCCTCCGGGAAGATGGCAGAACAGTAAGCAGCAGAGTAAACTGCCTCCCTGAGAGATACAGTTCAGATGCTGGAATACAGCATCATGAGGAAGACAAGAAGGAAGGAAGTGGGTCCCCTGGACCCAGGAAGAATCTAAAGCGAGAATTGAAACCCACAGAAAGAACAAAAAGAAAAACTTAAACAAAGAAGAAGGCGGTAGCTGGCGGTACCTATGCTTGGAGCCAGACCCACTGTGCAAGAGGAGCTGTTGGAACCTGGGGACACACGATCAAGGTGACGTGGTGGCAGCACCCCTGGAGGCCTCTGCAGAGAGAGGCAGCATTGGAGAAGAAAGGCAGTGGACGGGGGAGCAGACCTGGAGGACTGAACTGGTTGATGGTGAGTGCAGGGGACTCCATCCTCCCGTGGGAGAGAGCAATTGGCCGGGAAACATTTTGCAGTCAGGCTGGATGGATCCGGGGCCAGAGCTGCTCCTGGCTTCCTCCAGCAGCTCCTAGTTGGGTGCAGACCCATGGAAATTGTTCGGACTGAGCCCTGCCCCTGTGCACATTCTGGGGGCCATTTCGGAGGGCCAGGTGGTCAGCTTGGTATGGAGGCAGCGGCCCCGCGCACGCTCCAGGGGCTATAGTGCAGGATCCCACTGGTGACCAGCCCAGGTTTGCAGGCAGCAGCTCTGCCCCTGCACGCACTCTACCAGCCATCAGGGAGCCAACACAGGCTGGGGAAAAGCAGCAGACAGCACCCAGTGCCCACCAGCAGATATTCATAATCAGCACTGGCTAGAAGAACCAAACAGTCTCACTTCAGAGAAACTGTAGCCAATGTGAGGAGTGCCTGGGACCTCAGTACCCATTTGTCCAGAAGAACCCAGGAATATGTCAAGACGAAGAAGCAAAAGGCAGTCTCTGGCCTCCAATCCAAGCAGAGCAAGTCCAGGAGATGCAAACATAGAAGAGATCGGAAGTCCCACAACTGAAGTTTCTGAGGTGATGGCAACTGAAGTAAAGAAACAACTTCATGAGGCTATAAAGAAATTAGAACAGAAATACTAACTCAGGTAAAAGAAGAAATGAAAAACATACTAAAAGAATTGCTAGGCAACTCTAAAGACATAGATGAAAAAATGGAGCACAGGAAAATAAGGTAAACCTTGAATGAACAATACAAAAAAGATTCAGAATACATGAAACAGATTCAAAGAGATAACCAGGAAATTAAAAACTCCATTGAAAGTTGGCAAACCCACTTGAAAGAAAGTGAAGATAGACTTTCAAACCTTGAAGACAGGTTTGCAGCTTGTGATCATGAAAGGAATGATCTCTTAAAAATAACAAGGAACCTGGAAGTAACAATTCAGTGGCTGCAAGACAACCCAAAGAAACATAACTTAAGAATAAAAGATACGAGTGAAAAAGTAGGGGTCAATACAAATGACATTAAAAGTCTATTTACAGAAATAATTTCAGAAAACTTCCCAAGCATGGGAAAAGGAAGTGACTTTCAGATAAGTGAAGCATATACAACTCCAGCTAGCCATAACCAAAATAAATCTACACCCAGACATATAATAATCAAGATCCCAGAAATTCAACACAAAAACAGAATATTAAAAACTGATAGAGAAAAGAAACAGATCACCTACAAAGGGAAACCCATCAGAATCACAACAGACTTCTCAACACAAACCATCAGGTAAAGAAGAGCTTGGAGTGAAGTATTTCAAGCCCTGAAAGAAAACAACTTCCAACCCAGACTAATGTACCCTGCCAAACTATCTTTCAAAATTAATGGAGAAACAAGATACTTCCATGACAAAGAACTGAAGGAATTTATGACCACCAAGCCAACCCTACAAAGAATACTGAAGGACATTTTAGAGAGAGATAAAAAGGACCACAGCTCCAGAAACAGGGGCAGAGGGGTATCACCGAGCAGGGCAGACAATTGAATAGAGGAAAAGTAGGCAGCCAATGGCAGGAAAATAGCATGGCAGAGACGAGGTAGCGCATGTTGGCCTTAACCATTAATATGGATGGCCTCAATTCACCAATAAAAGGAAACACAGGCAGAGTGGATCAGGAGACAGGATCCATCAATATGCTTTATACAAGAAACACAATAAACTCGAAAGGGGGTTCACAGAATGAAAGTCAAAGGAGAAAGAACAATGATGTATGTGACAGGGAACCAGAAAGAAGCTAGGTAGCTCGCTCATTAGCTACATAGTGGACAAGATAGATATGGCATTTTTATCCAATGGAAAGCTACTCAGCTATAAAGAAAACCTCAAGCCTCTTGTAGGTAAATGGATACAACTTAAGATCATATTCACGGATGAAATGACCCAGAGCCACATGGGTGAATATTATGTCATCTCCCTAGTATAAAAAAAACTAAAGGAGTTAGTAGGATTCAAAATACACAATACATATTTTAAAAATGAAAGGGGAGGATGTGTCTAAAAAGGGAAGGCAGTGGCCATTGTTAATCTATCATCGGTATGTAAGTCCTGTATTGTTTTCATTGTCCTGTTTAGTTTGGTCTTATTCTATTTTAGTTTGTCTAATTTTATTATATTTGATGGCACGGACAGCTATTTCGAAGATAACAAAATAGATTATGGTAGCCATTATTGATATCTGATCACCTTGTTTTGAAGCCCTGTATTGCTTTCATTGTTTTGTTTTGAGTGATTTTATTCTATTTTGATCTGCTTGATTATATTATGACTGATGATATATGCAACTGCTTAAAAGATAACAAGAGGCATTATGGTAAACAGTGTTGTTTTACTACATATTGCTTCTATTGTTTTGTTTTTTACTGGTTTTATTCTGTACTATTTTGTTTGATTATAGTATGTCTGATGATATGGGCTGTTATTTTGAAGATAACAAGAGATATTATAAGGGGAAAGGAGGAAAGAAGGGAAAAGAAAAAGACATAAATTTGTATACAGGTATACATAAGATAGTTAAAATGACTGTACCACTAAATGCATTTGTTATTGAAAAAGAACAGTTAATACTCATATGATTAGATCATTTTACATGTCTATATCTGTTAATCTAGACAACCCCTTTGCAGGTAACAATATGCAATATTACAACGATTGTCAAATTCCAATCATCTCATTTTGTAAACCTATAATGTTATTGTATTGGATTTGTTGTTGCTGTTTGTTTGTCTCTCTTGCTTTTTGTTTTTTTCTGTCTTTTTTCTCTTAAATAAAAAGAAAAAGCAAAAAATTAAATTTCAAAAATGTTTTTCTTTTATTCATGGGTTTTTTGTTGTTTTTGGGACAGTCTCACTGTGTTGCCCATACTGGCCTGAACTCTTGGGCTCAAATGATCTTGCCTCAGCCTCCTGTGTAACTGGAAATACAAACATCTACTACCATACCTTGTCTCCCAGATTTTAAGTTTTATTTTTGCATTTTAACTATGATTTTCTTCTGCCTAGACTATGACTTTAAGAAAAAAATAAAAGAGCATATTTAAATGAAACAAAGAAATCAAACCTTTCTCTGCATTCTTGATAGTGTTTTTCTCTTTTCCTTAAAAGTCATGAACTTTTTTGGTTTATTAATGTCCTCTGTGTCTTTTTTCACTTCTACTTCCTTGATTCTGAGGCACAAAAATGTCTTCAACATCTAATATTGAAAATAAATCAAAAAAACAATTTATTTACAATCCCTTCAAAAACTCTATATAGAAAAGTAAGCATTAACAATGTTATTTCCTTCATTCATGTGAAAGACTTTGAAACATCTTTCATCACATTTTTTTTGCTAATCGTATTCAGTTATTTTTGTCTATGAAAGGCCATTAGTACTTGACTAAATATACAAATTCTGCTGCTTAATGAGTATGAGGAGAGAATACATTACCTGCATTGGCAGCTAAGATTACGAAAAGTAAACAGAACACAGAAATGTCTGGAACAGTACAGAAGGAGATATAAATTGTTTCTAAACTAGCTTTAATCTACTGAACCTGGTTCAGTTTTACAGTTAACAATGCTAGTCTTCATCTGCTTCTCAAATAAAACATAGCATAACGACTACTATTAAATTGGAGACACCTTATTTTAGTTTAAATTAGTGGTTCTCCAACTCTAGCAAGCATTGAAATCACCTGGAAGATATGCTACAACACAAATTACGGACCCCATTCCCAAACTTTCTGATTCAGTCGAATCAGAAAGGTCTGCAATGGAATCCCAGAGTTTGTATTTCTTATTTCCCAGCTGATGCTGGTTCAAGGACCAAAACAGTTTCACTGCCTTAGCCATTCAAAAAATTCAGAAACTACCTTAGAAACTGATGCTTTATGTGCTACACCAACTGTCCTCACATTCAAGCACACACAAAAAGCAGGGGTTAAAACATTATACTTTCTCCGGAAAAAACCGTCTTACTGATTTCCTGCAGTCACAGCAATATTATGTAACACAAACCTGAGAACTAAAGATTTGCATTATTTGGATGTTTCAATGTGTACATTTGGAAGAAAGCCAAGTATTTTAGATAACAAAGCTAAAACATAGAATAAAAAAGAACAACCAAAGGTGTAAAGTAACCTGAAGCATTCTAGATACTGGACAAATTTTTAATATTTTGTAAGGTATTTTATGCCCTCATAAAGTAACACTCAACAAAGAAAAATAACTCCAAATTAACAGATGTTTTATTTAGGGTGTTGGGAATTTAGCTATGTGGCAGAGTGCCTGCCTAGCATGCATGAGACTATCATTCAATCTCCAGCACCACAAAAAAAGAAGAAAAAAGATAAAGCTTCATGCGCAAGTCACATTATCTAGTCAATTGAATTCTCAGTAAAGGTGGTATTTTCTCTTACTTGAGCCTAATATATTTCATTTTAGTGGTCCAACTGAATCATCAGTTTCTTTTGTTTTGTTTTGTTTTGCTTTTTTTATTTGGGTACTGGGAATTGCACTTAGGAACTCATGCTTGCCAAGCAGGTGCGGCACCACTGAGCTAAATCCTGGCCCCTAAAATCATCAGTTTTAAGAAAAAAGAGGAATTAGATGGCAAAGAAAGATTATGACATAAGGAAATGAAACACCCAAGTAGAAAAAAAAACCACTTCACCAAAACTATAGAACTAAAAATAAATTTAATAAAATCTATCAGCCAGGTATGGTGGTACACACCTACAAACCTAGAGCTCTGGGAGGTTGAGGAAGGAGGATTGAAAGTTCAAGCCCAGCCTGGGCAACTAAGCGAGACCCTGTCTAAAATAAAGATTTTTCAAAGCGCTAGGAAAGTAGTACAGTGCGAATCCCCTGGGATCAATCCCTAGTACCACAATAACACACATACAGATCCAAATGAAGAAAACTATAACCACTTAAGAATGTAAGTCACCCTAAATCACAAGATATACGATATTCTTTAATAAAAAATATCAATGCTGTAAATAATCCTAACCTAATTCATACACTACATCAATTTCAATCATATTCTCTGCATCGAGCACTACAGAAAATGTGATAAAAAAACAGGTTATAAATTCTATCTAGAGTAATACACAAAAATAAATAAGAATATTTTGAGCCAGACATGGTGGCACAGGCCTGTAGTCCCAGCATGTGGGAGGCTGAGGCAGGAGGATCACAAGTTCAAGATCAGTCTAGGCTACATAGTGAGCTCAAGGCCAGCCTGAACTACATAGTAAGACCCTGTCTCAAAAAACAAAAACAACAACTAAAAAAAAATATTTTGGAGGAAGAATGGTTCATGGCTTTCATCAATTGCACTCATTTCAATCGACATTTCCCTACCTACAATAAAAACAGTATAATATTTGAAGGGGATTAACAGAATCAATAGAATGGAACTAATAAAACTCTGTGTGTATCAGAATTCAGTATACATTAAAGGCAGCATTTTAAATAAAACAAGGAAAATAATGTTGGAATAACTGACTGTTCATTTCAAATATTATTAAATACCTATTCAGATAAACATGTCAAATAGCCAAATATGTAATTTAAAAAATCCACAAAAATTAAAAACACTTTGGCAGGAAAGAATCTATAAATCTAGAAACTGAGGTCCTCTATGCATGACAAAAATACGACCTCATATATAAAGTTCAATAGCAAATTCAGCAGCAATTTAGCCAAAAAAAATACCTGAATAACAAAAAGATTTAAAATTCTTAATACATGCCACAGGTTCCACAGTTTTCTTTACTTCTTATTCTTTTATCCCTATGACCTACAATAGAGCCTAGCACATAACACATATTTATTGAAATGAATATTTTAAAAACCACTACAAGTTAAAAAAAAAAACTATTACAAGCTATTAAAGAAAACAAATACTTGGTAAGAAAAACTGACATGTACAGTTACAGATAAATACAAACGGGTAAAAATTTCAAATGAGCAATGAACATATAGAAGGAATCAAAATCTTACTACTAAATATTTACAAAGAATTATATTGTACACGTATCTTTTCACCTACCAGACTAAGAAAGATTAAATAGTAACACTAAAAAGAAAAAGTAACACTGAGCATTAAGTAGTGAGGAATGATACTAGTGGAAATTTAATTACTACTTAATAATAATACCAGTGGACCTTTAACCACTAGTGGACATTTAAGAGATAAAATGTTTTTGGAAAACAATTTGTGAGTCTCTCAAGTTTTTAAGTATCATACTATTGATTCCAGTATTGATACTTCAGAAATTTAACTCAGTATGAAAAAATATACCCAAAAGGTTCTCTTCAACATTGGCTGTAACAGCAAAAACCTGGAAACAATTCAACTGTCCACAAAGTAGGATACCACATATTCATATAATGGAATATTATGGCAGATACAAAGAGTACAATAGCCTTATACAGCATGTATGTTCACAATATATAAAATGAAAACTGCTCTAGAACAGTTTTCATAGCACAGGCCTATGTTTTATTTTAAAATATAAACAAGCCGGGAGTGGTGGCACATGCCTTTAATCCCAGCATTCGGGAGGCTGAGGTAGGAGGAGCATTGTGAGTTCGAGGCCGGCTTGGGCTACAACGCGAGCACAAGGCCGGCCTGAGCTACATAGCGCGAACCTGCCTCAAAAAACTAGGGCCAGGAGTTTGGCTCAGTGGCTTAAGCACCTGTCTGGCAGACGTGAGGTTGAGAGTTCAATCCCTGGTGCCGAAAAAATAATAATAATAATAATAATAATAAGTAAATAAAATAAAATACAATACAAGCAAACACCTGTAAGGATATACAGACAAAACAATTAACACTGCTTTACATTAAGGAGTTTAAGTACTTTTATTTTTACTTTATATACTTCTATAAAGAATAAGTTCCTCAAAACAACTAAATAACTCAAAGCACATAAAATGCAAAGCAAGAAAAGAAAGGCTTACCTCTGGCCTAACTTCATAATTTCTGCCCTTCACAAAGCCAGAAATCACTTTAATTACACCAAGAGAAGCTTGGCCTAATTTATCTTGTTTAAAGAGTTTCTTTACTGCCTCACAACACATTTCAGATATCTGAAAAATAAAATGTTATATTAAGCCAGTGTTTCCAACCCTTGGTACTACTCATATTTTGGGCCGGATACTTCTTTATTGTGAGCTGTTCTGTGCATTGTAACAGGTTAAAAATTTTCCCTAGCTTGTACCTCACACACCCCACCACCACAATCACCAGTCATGACAAAGTTGTCTGTAGACACTGCCTAGCATTCCTAGGAGGCAAAACTGCTCCTTTGTTTTGAAATACTCTAGTAAACTTATATTCAAATAATTTTGATAAAGTATTTAATAATTTGATCTATTTTACCAATAAATAATAGATAAAAAAGAATGGCGGGGGGAGGACAAGAATCACATGGCCTACAAATTTCTGTGAAGCCTAACAATGATCATTTAAAGCAACCTACTGATTTTGACACATCATTCATGAGAGGGACAATCAATACAATGATGTTGTTGTGAAAATTAAAATGAGGCAGAGCCACCAACAGCTCACACAGGCTCTTCACAGCCACTTCAGCCAGTCCTTTGTATGCCTTTAAGGAAACTACATTACTCTTCTTCAGCTTTCTTTGCTTCCAGTCTAATTAAAAGAAAAATGTAATTAATCATTGGCAAACATTTAAGCTAATTAGCTTTCTCTTACAATAAATATTTTCACAATTTAAATAAGTATTTCACAATTTAAAAAACTAGAAGAAAAAAAGAAGAAAAGAAAAAAAGATTTCAGAGCAGTCTGACTTGCTTAGAAAAAGTCTATATCAGCATGTTCAGAGGCTACTTAATATGTGAAATGTTCATATATGCTTATGTGTAAAATACACACTGGATTTTAAAATTAGGACCAAATAAAAGAAAATTAAACCACTGCACTACCTCAATTGACATGTTTTGAAATTTTATTTTAGTATTTTTCTTTCTTTTCTTTTTCTCCTTGAAATAAAATGAATTTGAAAAAAAAAACTGCATAATTTTTAAAACAGATTACATGCTGACATGGTAAGTAAGGTACATATATAATTTACTGTTAAAATTAATTTTGTTACTTTTTAACTTTAAGTGTGACCTCATTTTAAAAAATGACATGTGTGGCTCATTTATATTTTCACTGGACAGGGCTGGTCTATACAAAGCTCCCAGGCCATATCCTTGAAAAAACAAATGCTAGTAAGTAGATTTCAGTTGGGACACCAAAATATAGAAGCTATATTCATGTCAGGCACACCACTGCACTATTCCCCATCACTCTCACACCCTTAGCAGGCCAACAGGATTCAGTAGTCCTATCCTAGCTGATAGTAAATGTGCAATCCTTAGGCCCAATGCTAAATGAAGGAACCCGAATTGGTCAAATGCCCTAAGTGACTAAATTTTTTCTCCATTCACACTCCAATTTTTCCTAAGACCTTCTCTGCTGAAGAAACAGAAAAAGAAAGATTCGATAGAAGAGTTTATCCTCCTCAATAACTGATTATAAATATGAAGTTCATTTTCAGGACAACCACATCTATCTTAAGGTATCTTTCTCCTCTGACTAGCATTTCCAAATTTTAAAAAAGCAGATTATATCCCAAGTGTTCATAAATTCAAAAATCATCAACAATAATGTTAACACTAACAGCAAATAAAACATAGTATCTAGAAATGCTAGGCATCATCTTAATTGGTTTATAAATTCAATTACTTCCCACAATAATCCTATGAGGTAAGTACTGTTCTTATTATTCCCACTTTATTAAGAGGGGAACTGAGGCACAGAAAGACAAAAGTAACTTACCCATCACAAAAGTAATAAAGGTAACAAGTGGTAGAACCAGGAAGTCTCACTCAAGTCCTCTCCTTATACCTGCCTGTCACTACACAACACAGAATATAATTTGCTTCGTGAGTAGACTGAGTACGTTATGTATTTTTAACATATATTTAACATACCTTTCACCATTTGCTCCAAATTTTCCAGATAAAATTTGTATTGGCTAACCAGCCCTTCTTCAAATTCTCTTAATTTTTGAGTTTCTTTGCGGATCTGAAAAAATCAAAAGGATCATTTTTAAAATCAGAATATTAAAAATTAGCACAAAATATGAGAGGCTCATGTATGCCCAGTACTGGAACACAGTAGAGGGAGGATCAAAAAAAGAAAGACATACTATTTTTCTCATCTATAGTTTCCAAAAATTTTTACTTTCTTTTTTCCTTGCAGTATTGGGAATTGAACCCAAGGAGTGCTGAGCCATATCCTCAGACCATTTTTATTTTGAGACATGTTCTCACTACGCTGTCCACACCAGCCTCAAACTTGAAGTCCTTCTACTAAAATTACACCTACAATTACAGGCATGCACATGCTACCACACACAGTTCTTCAGTTTATTTTACGCAGTAATTATATCTTACATCACCTTAGTAGATTTTTCTGCTTCTGTGAGGGGCCGGATTTTATATGAAGGAGTAATGTCCTTAAATAGCTCCATCAGAGAAATTACCACCAACTTTCGAACTGTAACAGCCACATCAGGATCTTGTTCCATCAGCAAGGAACGTAACTCTTTTAGCTTTTTAATCTGTTAAAGAAATAATTTAAAGGCTACAGAAATCATGGCAAAACAATTCTGAATGAAACACAGCCTCATATCTGGTACAGAAAGTTTCAATTAACCTAATGATCAGAAGTTTAGTCAAGCCACAAGCAACTCTCCAGACACTGTTCATGTACCAAAAGGTACATCACTTAAATTCCAAGATAAAGTTTTTTTTGTTATATAAGTAGTTGGAAAAATAAAGCATTTTTAAAAAGTTTAACTTTGTTAACTTACCTATTTTTAGAAATTCTTTTATATACTGAGTTTTCTTAAAGCATATTTTTTTATTTTCCTAAAAATTCTTTGTAACATATTAAAATGTCATACACACCAATCAAATATATTAATCACGCACATGACTTAATCAAGAATTAAATATAACATAGTCAGCCACATCAATTTCAACAAGGGTCACACAAAGAAAATATGTATGATATAATGCAGAAGTAAAAAAAAAAAGTTTTCAACTAACACACTTGTTTTGATGAATTACTACTGCCTGCTAAAATATTTTGGGGTTTTTGTGGGGTTTCTTTTTTTTCTTTTTCTCTTTTTTTTGTTTTGTAGTACTAAGGATAGACCACAGGGTCTAAAACATGCTAAGCAAACACTCCACCACTGAGTTACATCCCAGTTCCACTTTTTACTTTATTTTATGATGGCCCCATTAAGATGTCTTCCTGCCTCAGACTCCCACGTAGCTGGGATTACAGGCATGCACTATCACACTCCAATGAAATGATAACCTGAAAAGCAATGTTCTGGTTGTTTACCATAGTGAGGAGCATGACGAATATGCCACCATGTATCGCTATTCCTAAATTGTATGAATTGAGCATAAGGCTCCAAACTATTAGAAGGCATGAATTCCAATCTACTTGTTGTTAAAATCAGGGGGAAAAAATCAGTTAAGTGTTTTAAGTGGCAAAATGTATTTTAATTGTAAAATGAAATCAATAGAACATGTCTCTATAGTTTCATAATAATTAGGACTATAGAAGTGAAAAATACTCCAATTCCCTCTGATTCTGTTCATTTTTCCCCTTTACCAGAAAAAGACCAGTACTACTGCAAAGCATACCCATTTGGAATTTTTTCTGTTAGTGTAAATTATCTATTTTATCATTCAATAAACAAATACTTGCCATTGTAGGTTGCTGGAGATACCGGTAAAAATAATACCACTTTCTATGACATTATTTATAACTTCTCATGTGATCGTCACAACAGAATTTTGTAATGGATACTATCCTCTTTTTCAGAGATGAGGAAATTTAAGTCTGGGGTAAAATGACTTATGCAATGTCTCACAAACAGCACTTAGCACAGCCTACACTAAACCTCGGGTTTTCAAAGTTCACATGTTTATCACTACTTCTGCCACTATACTGTACGTAAGAATCAGTAATAATTCACAGTAAGCTTGGTCCTATTTCACTTAAAATATTTTCCACTTAAAAATATTCCTAAAAGCTGGGTGTCGTGGCATACAACTGTAATCCCAGCACTTGGGAAGCTGAGGCACAAGGATTATTAAGAGTTCGAAGCTAACCTGGGCTACATAATGAGTTCAAGGCCAGCCTGAAAACTACATAGTGAGAACTTATCACAAAAAAAAATTTTTTTTAAATATATATATATATACATATATATGTATATATATACATTCCTGAATTCCACTGACTTTTATGTAGCAAGTTCCTTATGAAAAACTATACATTAGCAAACTTGCAAGCAGGTTCCTCCTCCCTAACACATTTAATGTTTATATACTTACTACTTTTAGAGTTACCACAGTAATCTGATATCTTCACTTGAAAATGAAAATAAGTATGACTCAGAGAGTTTAAGTGACTTTTCTAAGATTACAATAGAAATTAAGTTCAGATGTAGGATTAAGCTAAGATTTTCTCTACTGTCAGCTCTTTTGTTATGTCCTCTTTGTGCATGTTAACAGGCAGTAAAAGAGTCTTAATATATAACATATTTATAAGATATTTCATATGTCAAGCCTAAAGAAATAAATGCTACTTACATTACTTTCTGGATCTGACAATATGGCAGATGCCAAGTTTGCAATATGAATTTTCTTTTCCTGCAGTTTCTTCTTCCTCTCAATCAAATGTTCTTCTATAGTCAGCTCTCGAACAGGCTCTTCAATGGTCTCTAAACAGATTTGATTTTCTCTTTTAAACATTCCTTAACTTATAAATAGCCAAGAAAAGTAATAATTTTCTTATAACAGTGATGACAACAATGAAAGCTAAGAATCTTATATTCATTACTATATATCAACCTTTCAACAATCATAAACAACAGGTACCATCATTTGAATAATTTTGTAGATAAGGAAATAAAGACAAAAGAAAAGAAAGTAATTAGGTTAATATCATAAGCCTAACAGAAATGGAATTCAAACGCTACTAATAGTATTCTATAGCTAATGTTCTTAACTGCAATGTTAATAAACTCCCAATAAACTTACATGAAATAAGCAAGGGGGAAATCAGATTTACTTTTTTTAAAGTACAGATTACTATTTGTTCAACTATATGTAGTACTTTTAATTACATAAAACATGCCCACTTTAAGAAATTCATCCAGAATAAATTTAATAAGCACACAAACATGATCTGTAACGAGAATATGATGAAGACTAAAAACACAGTTAAATAACTGACCTGCAATTTCATTTACACAATTATTGAGGTTTGCTAAATGAAGGTAAAATTTAACCAGTTTGTTCTGTGAGAAATTCTAAATGAATATGGTTTCAAACAGTAAAATTTGTCCTTTTCTTACTTTTATTACTTGGAACTGTTCTAACTTTTGGAAATCCACATTTAGGGATCTAAACAGACACAAACCAAGTATAATTGCTCTAGTAATGAACCAATGATTCACACAACAGAATTATTTTTGTAACTTAAAGCTAAAAAGTTATTAGTTATTAGTAACTTTAAATTAAAAGAAATTCAGAAAATTTGCAAATACTTCCATAATAAAAAATAAGTATCAAAATCCACAAGATACGACTTTCAAATGTGGAAAAATGTTCAAAATGACCTTTAAATAGCAGTACTCCAACATATACATACCAGATACTGCTGAAAATTAATTCACATTTATTATTATATAAAGAATTTAACTGACTTAAAAATTCAGTCACTGTAAAGATGTATCCTACTACCTTCCTCAAGTTCCAGTTCTTCTTCTTGATCTTCTTCATCTTCGTTAGTGTCAACTATTTGGGCAAAATGTATGTATTAAAACTGTGGTAATAAGAGACCATAAAGAAAAACAAGGAAATAATTATCACAAAACTCAAGATAGTAACTATGTCTATGGGGAAGGAGCAATTAATGATTCAAGGGAGCACAATAAAAGGTTTTACATGCTGGCAGTATTTATTTCCTGCCTAGATTTCCTTCCTAGTTTTATGAGGGTGTGTGATTTGTGATAAACCACGTAACTTCATATGTTTGATTTCTTCCTATGTTGTTTATTTTACAAACAGACACAAAAACATACATTAAAATTGGTCATGGGAGGTGGTGGCACACACCTGTAAGTCCACCACTACAGCAGAAGGCTCACAAATTCAAGGCCACCATGGGCTACACACTAAATTCAAGGCCAGCCTAGATTACAACAAATATCACACATATTTTAAAAAGAAGGTCAAACGTAATTAGTATGCTCTAAACAAAAGAATTTTGGGCCAGGAAGTAGCTCGCTGGTACAGTGCTTGCTGATGGCATACGTAAGGTACTGGGTTTGATCCCAGCACTGCAAAAGAAAACAAAGCAAAAGAGTTTGGTAAGTTATTTGCAATGAAAATCAAACCTTGAGTTTCAGTTATACTCATAGTACAACAGATACCTGATATAATCATCTCTACTTCTGGTCAAAAGCATCAATTGTGGCAATCCCTTATGTAGACATAAGTAAAGGTCAAAATAAAACTAAAGTTTGAATCAAAAAATAGGTTTTAATATTAGGAGCTAAATACTTCAGTCAATTAGACTCACCAAGTTTCTCCCTGGTCTGTGGGATTATACCACTTTTATCTTTGATAGGAAGCAAGTGAATCAGTTCCTTCTCTGGTGCAGTTTGCAGAGTTCTTGGTATTTTTTCATATTTATCAATGATGCGCTCATGCTTTCGTTTCTTGGCATGAACTGGCTCACTGTAGAAAAATAATCCTATTTTCAATTTCAAAATATCTTAAAAAGGTTATTGGGACTGTAAACTAGCACAGCCATTATGGAAATCAGTATAGAGATTCCTCAAAAAACTAAAAATAGAAATTCCATTTGAACCAGTTACTCCCCTTCTACTAGTCTTCCCAAGAGTTAAAATCATATTACAGGGCCAGGGATATAGCTGAGTGGCACAAGCACCTGCCTGGCAAGCACAAGGTCCTCAGTTCGAGTTTTGGTACCAAAAAAAAAAAAAATCATATTACAGTGATACAGGCATAGACATGTTTATAGCAGCACAACTCATAATAGCTAAATCATGGCATGGACCACATGCCCATCAACAGATGAATGGACAAAGAAAATGTGGTATTTATATACACAATGGAGAACTACTCAGTCACAAAGGAGAACAAATTTGAGTCATCTGTAGGAAAATGTATGCACCTTGAGACCATAATGTTAAGTGAAATAGATATATAAGCTTAAATATCACACTGTTTCTCTTATATGAGAAACCCAAACTATAAAGAGCAAAATAAAAAGATAAATAATAAAAAATACAGAGATCTTGTGCAAAAGGGAAAGGAAATAAGAGATGTAGGGAAGGGAGAGGAAAAGAATTAAGACGTATTATTACTGCACGGATCAACTCGCCACCAAGACTGCAATCATAATGTACTCCAAGCATGTACTACTAAAAAATAAAAATTGAAAAAAAAGTATGTATCTTAACACACTTCCGCTGGCTTGAACCACCAGTGGTTGTATGATTATCCCATTGGGCAGCTTGAACCACTGGTGGTACAAATGGACCTAATCATTTTTATTGGTGTTTTTACTAAAAAAAAAATCTAAAAATGGACCAAATTCCACTAGTTGCATGAATCTGAATAATTAATGCCCAAATATAAGTATTAATACCATTCATACGAATTAAAAATTATAATAATCAACAAACTTATTTCATTAAGTTCAAAGAAATTTATTTATATTCATGAGTAATTCACCAATAATAAATTTTTAAAATTTTAACATGGAAATCTTATAGGCACTCCATTGCCAATGTATATAATATCAATTTACAACTGCTATACCACAAACGGG
Source organism: Dasyprocta punctata (assembly GCA_004363535.1). Classification (NCBI taxonomy): domain Eukaryota; kingdom Metazoa; phylum Chordata; class Mammalia; order Rodentia; family Dasyproctidae; genus Dasyprocta; species Dasyprocta punctata. Next base: position 25,966 of record RJWM01002951.1, on the reverse strand, counting down.
CTACAATTTTTTTATACATTTTTTTTTTTTGAGACAGGGTCTCACCACGTAGTCCAGGCTAGCCTCCAACTCACAGTAATCTTTCTGCCTCAGCCTCTCAAGTGCTGGGATTAGAGGTGTGCACCCCACTCCCCACAAACCATTTTAATGTGTTCCTTAAAGAACTGTAATATAATAATATGTGGTCTGCTAAATCAGTGATTTTATTTTCATTGCTGTAATCAAAGATCCCCTGAGAAGTGGTACCAGTCACTTGATGGGACAGTCATGCACCACCACCACTGGTTGAAGTCAGTGGAAACAATCAAATTCAAATCAGAGTCATTCGGCAGCAAGACGTACAATTATAGTCCCATAGTGGACATGTTAAAAGATACCTAAAAGCTGGGCGTGGTGGCGCATGCCTTTAACCCCAGCACTCGGGAGGCTGAGGTAGGCGGAGCGTTGTGAGTTCGAGGCCGGCTTGGGCTACAACGCGAGCGCAAGGCCGGCCTGAGCTACATAGTGCGACCCTGCCTCAAAAAACCAGGGCCGGGAGTTTGGCTCAGTGCCTTAAGCGCCTGCCCTGGCAGGCGCAAGGTTGTGAGTTCAATCCCCGGTGCCACTAAGAAAAAAAAAAAAAAAACATACCTAAAGACCTAACATTTTACCCTTGAAATGAGTCAGGAACCAGATGTTAGGCACATTCCCCTACTGCTGCAAAGCAAAAAATTCAAGTACAACTTTTTGGGGTTTCTTTGGATTTTGCTTTTTTTTTTTTTTTTTTTTTGCAGTACTGGGGCTTGAACTCAGGGCCTCTGCACAGAGTTATACCTCCAGTTCTTTCTTTTTTTTTTTTGAGAAAGGGTTTTTGCTAACTTAGTCCCTCAGCATGCTGGGATTACAGACATGTACCACACAAGCCTGGCTCCAAGTATAACTTTCAACTCCCCAAAATTTTAATTACTAATTGTCTGCTACTGACTAGAAACCTCGGTGGTCAAAGTTAATTACCACAACCTCACTCCAGATAAACTTCACTGGCTACCATACTGTGCAAAGTTACAATGTATTTTATGTTAATGCACATAGTGAAAAATACTTGAGAGCCATGAGCAATCACTTTATACTGTGACTTACAATTCACTAGTAATGAACCACTCATGCTGAAATAACTTTTATCACAGCATTTTCAGCAGATACAACACTTGAGTTCATCACAACAGTAACAGGACACTGCTATAAAATTAGTAGTTATACAGCATGTACCAGTTAATTTTATGCTTATGATTCAATACTACATCTTTACATTCGTTGTATTTCTCTTGACTGGGAATGGTGCCATGTATGAGCTGACCATTTGCATGAGTACATTTTGATAAATTTTACTTTTTAATAATATATTTGTGCAGTTTATGGTATAAATAAAAGACTAAGCCAGGCGTGGTGGTGCACACCCATCAAGCTAGCACTCAGGAAGCTGAGGCAAGTTTCCTGAGGCCAGCCTGGGCTACAAAATGAGTTCAAAGTCAACGAAACCCTGTCTTGAAAAGACAAAAAAAAAAAAAAAAAAAAAAACTAATAACTGCAGATATTTTATACACTCATGACATTCCTTTCAATTTGATAATTGGAGATACTCAATTCTTCTGTGCGTTTTTTCAAATTATCACAAGTTTCAAAAAAAAAAATCTATATATAAGCAGACCCCTAAAGTTCAGTCATATTGTTGCCAATACAGCAACTATGGGGAATTTTCTTCTATCTTGTTCTTGAAATCTAGTGGTATGGGCGGCAATTTTGAAGACAACAAAGAGGTATTATGGTACCAATTGTTGATTTCCTAGTATGCTGTTCTGAAGTCCTGTATCACCTTCACTGGTTTGTTTTGATTGGCTTTATTCTGTTTTACTTTGTTTGGTTTTATTCTCTTTAAAATAAAAAAAGAAAGAAACTGAAAAAAAAAGCCACATTGTTCAAGGGTCAATTATACAGAAAAATAAAACCATCTACTGATATACAATTATCAACAGATACACAGATATCAGCACTCAGAGCAACTGAATAAATGAATTATCCTGGCACATAGCAGGCACTTAACAGCAAATAAATGAATTATGTAGATAGTCTACCACAAAAATTCAAAACTATAGCTACATCTAGCTTTCCTAAATGGAAAATAAAGGTGAAAATTACAAGATTCCTTTTGAATGATATTCTGCAGAGCCAAGGATCACATTGTGTTCTTTTACATTCTAAAAATCTTTCAAAGCCTAGCAGACTTGATATTAAAGTCCAAATCTACTCCATGTGACTGTGGAGGAAGAACCAACGTTCCCTATGGAAATGAGACTAATACCTGACAAGCTAATGACATTAAGTGAGATCATGGTCAGAAAGAACTCAGGACTGTTCCGCAAATTACTCACATAGAACAACATTCTTCCCCATTCACTATACTTCACTGTTCAGATTCAAATTTCCTTTACTTAGAAAACAAACTGAGTAACAGTTTACTCTTTGCAAACACTGCTCAGAGGCGAACATCTTGAACAAGTCACCTAAGGAAAATTCAGAACCAAGTTTGTGAATGATCATCCAAATGAAGTATTACCTAGAAGAAAGATCTCTTGTTAGAAAAGATGCTCTTTGTCCTAAGTCCTTCATTAACTGTAAGTCATCTTCATCCATCATATCTAAAGGAAGAGCTTCCTCTTCTTCCTCCTCTTCCTTCTCCAACCTTTTAACTGCTCCACAAAAGAAAATACAAATTTAGAATTTAGAACTCTATGCACATTGTACAGCTTAAATTTTTCTAACCCTTAGTCCAATGTTTCTAATAGGAGTACTCCTAACATACTGGGCATAAGACAGTAATCCTTTGTGGTACTGGAATGCCAAGAGCATTCCCAGGTCATTGTAACAACAAAAAATAAATGTCTTTACATATTCTGATATGTCTCTTGGGGCACTTGAGAATCAGTGACTTAGTCCCTTAGCTTCTCTTATCTCTAAAATGTTTGCTTCCATTCTACTTCAACTATACTCTCCAAGGGCCATATTCCAAACCTTGGTCCTCATTCCACTGTGGGTACAACCTTTTATCCTTCTAGCTCTCACTCAGTTACTTCCAATGCAATTCTTCATTAACTAAATACATAGATCTTCAACCCTACTACCACTCCACTTTGTGTTCTGTCTTCACTATCTCACTGTGACAGCACATTAACCACTTCAATCATTATGCCAATATTCTCAAGCACTTTTTTCTATATTTAAGACATTGACATCTAACAAAAATCTACTACAGATTATTTAATTTCCTTTTCTGCTCATTTTCTTGGTTGCATGCTCTCTTTCTTTCTGAGTTAAAACACAAAACAAAACAAAAAAAGAATTCCAATTAAGTGCTAGAATTAACCTTATAAATGCTGAGGACTCAACTAGAAATAAAAAAATGAGTGAGGTCCCCAACAGAACTTAAAATTCTTCCCAATAGCAGTAAGCCTGGTTAAGTATTGCTATATAAATGTACACATTGCACAGAATCAAACTTTTATTTGCGTTAAATGAGTATTTCATTCTCAAACATACTAGCAATCAGTGTTGCCTTGGTCAACTTTTACTCTTACACAGAAAATTTTTTCATATATCATCACACTTCTAATCCCATACCCACTTCATACTCAGAGGACCTAACTTCCTACTTTCGTGAGAAAAGACAGATCATAAGCTAAAAGTTTTTATCTCCCATACCAGATTAAACAGGAATTGCATCTATCTTTTCCCTATTCTTGTCTATTAAGCTGTCTGACAGAGTTCACTGAGATGCTGAACTGTAAGAATAAAGAAATCTTTTGCTTTTATTATGAAATCATTGGCACATCATACTTTCAAAGTGTAAAACTTAGATGATAGAACTCTTCAAAGCATCAACTCACCCAATTCATTTTTTACTTAAAGTATTTAGAGATTAAGTGACAAACCAAATTCACATGGCTAACAAGTAACAAAATTAAGAGAAAAGCCTTTCTGACTTAGTCTAATGACCTTCCATACATCACAGTAAGAAGTGGCCAAGAGATCAAACTGTGTTAGGAATGAATGAGATGAACACTTCAAGAGTGGTTATGTAGTAAACAGACAAAGTCATATATGAACACCTTGAAAGTACCAGTAAAGTTGTACAACTGGCAACTGGAAATGGTCATATTACTTTTGTTTTGAGAAGAAGTTCTTGGATAGTATTACAAAATAATTTTGATAATTACTGCTCAATTTCACTCCTAGTTTAGAAGTGAAAAGAAAAGTCAAAAGTTTAGAAAGGAAATGCAACTAAGCAACACTGTGAAGACAGTGCATCAGACAAAAATCAGTGTTCTTACCTAAGCTAAGTACCGGTGAGTGGAAAGTCGGAAGCACTGGCAAAATGCCCAATATTTATTCACATGGCTGTCCTATTTTCAAGTAATGCATCTCTAGATTTGTTTTCTAGACAAACTAAAAGCAGAGACTAGCATTTCTCACTCTGAATTCCACACTGAAATGTTTCATCATACTGACAGTGATAACATATTAGGACTACACTCCTTAACTACTCTTAGGAAGATCTGAGAACAGGAGTGATTACTAGAAAGCAAAGTTATTTCCATGAAGAACATTTCAGAATAATTCAATGGAAACTAGGCCATGTGATTGCTCTCACAATTACCTGGTCGTATTTTCTTTGGGTCCTCCAATGGGATGGGATTTTTAGATACAGCATCTTTTACAGCTTGCCTTAGTTTCCTCTGTTCTTTTCGGTACTTCTTGAGAGAGCTTTGTTGTTTAAATTGCTTATTTTTTAGCTTGTTTTCAAGTTTAACTTTACTAGTTCTCAGTAACTTGCGAAAGCTTGGAACCTGTTTTTTATTTCTTCTCTACAAAACAGTATCAAAGGGTGAGAAATTTCAATTATTTCCTTTTTTAAATCAGGTTGAAGAGAATTGATTTTAAATTTCATGAGACCAATTTCACTATCTGAATGCCTCACAGCCTTGGGTGATACACATGAAGAGCTGAAACCAAACACTGTGGCTCCACACTGGTAATCCCAGCACTGCGGAAGACTAAAGCAGGAGTAACACAAATTTGACTAGCCTGGGCAATTCAGCAACTTAGTGAGATCCTTTCTCAAAATAAACAATTAAAAAGGGTTGAAGATGTACCTCAGCACAAAGGCCCTTCATTCAATTCGCAAAAGTAAGTAAGTAACTAAATAAGAAAGAAAAGTTAAAACCAAATTATGAAAGTAATCCTACAGAATGGCATTGGAGCATCAGTTGTTCCACTTGGAAGTGAGACTAGAATCCATAGCCACTCAAAAGGGTCTAACATTTTAAGAAAAGTTAGCAATCTCTGACTCTTTGTAAACGGTTATTCAGGGATAGATTTACAACTGTAGTTTAAGGCATTTAGGAAAAAAACGGCTAACGACCAATGTTTATATATTGTTTTATCATTGACGAAGTGCTGCAACCAATTAAAGGCATTGACAGATTATGTCATTTGCCATAGATCCCTAAACTAAGAAAAGCAAAACTGAATTCCGTGTGGCCCTTCATTCAGAAATTCAAATCCCACCACTCTCTTTTAATTTTCAATGAGAATAAGGGCAAATTACTAGTTTTTCTATCTCGCCCTTCAAATGGACTAGTTTCAGGTCCAGGAACGAAATCATACACTCGTTAAGGGCTATACCCTGCTTCTCATTTGTATGAAAAGGGTTCGAAATGCAATCTAGAATAACCCTTCAAAGTCCGACACAAGACTCGGGGCTTGTCCCAACGTGGACCCCCGAAGCCATTGGAAGCACACAGTGGTCAACGAAGAAACCGGCAAGGACCCGAAGGCTGACCTTGCACACATCCTGGAAGGACCCCCCCTCCCCACCTAGGCCACCGCCCCCTATACAAGGGTGGAAAGGTAAACTTGGCTGGAACTCTATTAGCCAAAGCAGTCCTTAAGGCTAGACTCCGGAGGACACTTACCGCCTTCATCCTCAGGGCTGAAGGAAGTCCCGACCTAATAAATTCACCAAAGACAGAGGGAATCCAGAAACCCGTGGGACTGACACACGTGCTGTAGCCACCAAACCTCCAGACCCGGAAGCAGCGTCCAGGCCCGCCCCATCCTCCACCGACGGAAATGGAGGCGGGACTTCCTTAGGCTGCTCAGGTGCACGCCCTCTGGCGGTGAATGCCCGGCTGCCCTGGGAGGCAGCTCTGTGGCGTGCGCGCGCAGAGCAGCCCCAGAGCCGAGGGCGGGTGGCACCCGGGACCTGTGTTTCGTGAGAGGCTTCTTGACTCTGGTTCTTTGGCTCACGACCAGCTTTTCTTGAAGAAATCATGCTCCTCCTCTCTGAATGTGAAGACTTGACTTTTTACATCACCTCACTGTATTGTGTGCCCTGCACACGTGGCTTATCTCATCCTGTTAAAGGTCCTGATTTTCCTAATCTTTTTCCTTCGTTAAGAGTTTGAGGACAGAGTGCAGCTTATTCCTTGTGTTTACCGCTCCTTCCTCAAAGGTACTCTGGGTGTGTTTGTGGAATGACAAGTGATTTCTTATCACCTGTCACTCAAAAGTGTATGATTTTTGCTGTTTTATTTTGAAATGTATTTTTTTCTTTAACTTCAACCATTATGTGATAAAGAATGGTATCTGTGAGACTCATCTGGATTTCATTATTTTATAACTATTACCTTTGGATAAATTCTACTTATCTGCTTCTGCCAAAGTCATTAATTCTTACAGGAAAATTTATGCATTGCAAGAATGTTTTTCAAATTCTTGTCTCCCAAGACTCTTTTTCCTGGAATAAATTTAAGGATTCCATTTCAGGTATATGTGTTTTAAGAGTAGGAAAATTTATTGGAGAAAAGGAATGGGGAATGGGGAATAGGAATGGGAGAATGGGGACCAAGAATAGCTCCTGAGAGACAGGAAGAGTCCCCAATGGGTTGCTGATATGTGTGTGTGTATTTTAAGCATGTGAATTTTTCCCCCAGTACTAGGAATTGAACCCAAAACCTTTGCACTGAGTCACATCCCAACACCCGCCCCAACCTTTTTCAAATTTTTATTTTGAGACAGGCTCCCACTAAGTTGCCAGATTACACAGGCTGTGCCCGAACTTGCAATCGTCCTGCCTCAACCTCCCAGAGTGCTGGAATTACAAGTGTGTGCTACTACGCCCAGCTAGTATCTGACTCTTGGTCATATGGCTGGGACAATTGGCCTCACAATCCAGAGCAAGTGAAAAAAAGCCAGCACAGGCTCCAGTGTTTCTGAGGTCTTTGATGCTATTGGTCTTACAAAGACTGAAGAAACCTGCCAACTTCTGCATCCCCTCTCCGAGACCAAGAATTCCCTTGTTTCCCTTCCAGTTTCGCTTTGCCCTCCCCTTCCACACCCTGCCTCTGAAAGAAAGGGCAGAGCCTGTCCCACTGGAGTATTACCTCACCAAAGAAATTGAAAACATCAGCCCGTGTTCTTCTCAAGTGCCTGAATTCTTTCCCAGATCTTTCAACATATCTACAGGCACTCCCATCCTTTCAGCTTTCCATCTAGACTTTCCAAGTCATTCCGGTTCAAAACCAATTTGGGCAAACTTCTTCAGACTCTTGTATAATTATCCTTTCATCATTCTGTTCCTCTTTTCCCTAATATATTCTACCCCGTAGCCTATAAACGTATTCAAATCTCTTTCCATCTTTAATTTTTTCTAATAACCTTTCTTACCTTTCATTGCTATTTTTTATTCCACCTTTCCTGCTCTTCTTACTTCCAGGAAAAAAAAGCAATGCTCTCTGTGTCTCCACTTTCTGTTGTCTAAGCTCAGGTCTGTGCTAGATTTTTTAGGAAATGTGTTATTCTCTTGGCCCATTTTAAATTTATAATCAACTAAAATCTCTAGCCATTTTTAAGCATTTGTTGCCAAACTAAATCTCTCCTGTTTTGAACTTGAGCAGCCTTTGAAAGCAAACTGAAAAATGGAAGTTTATGATTCCTACTAACTTAATCTTACTGATTTAATTCTGTTGTCTCCAGTTTTTTGTCATCTCCCACTCAATCCACTGATAATCCCAGGTTGTACTCCCCATCCTTTTCTGGACTCAAGGATATGGGAACACTGGGCTATCCCAAACTAGCATTACAAGGATATATTCAGATGTACCAGTGAGCCTTTTTGAGAGGCCTCTTAAGAACCCATCTAGGCCTGAGGCTGTAATTTAGTGCTAGACTGCTTGTTTAACATGTACAAGGCCATGAGTTCAATCCCCAGTATAGCAATCAAATAAAAAACCACATGGAACAAAAAACTCTTAAACTGGGTGTGGTGGCACACACCCATAATTCCAGCACTTGGGAGGCAGAGGCAGGAGGATCACTGAGTTCAAGGCCAGCCTGAGCTACATAGTGAGCCCAAAGCCAGCTTGAAGTACGTAGGGAGCCGCTGTTTAAAAAAAAATCTGACTCCGCCCATAACATTTCACTGAAACTAATCTCATTAAGGCTAAATTGTTGGAGTTTTTTAAGTGTACTTAACACTATGTTTCTCTTTTTTTAAGTTCGCTGGATCTGTCTGTTGCATTTTATACCACTACTTATGTATCCTTTGTCACATTAGAATGTTGATTCCCTTAGTCCTCCCAACATCTTCTTCCCAAGGTCCTCCTACTTCCATTCCTTTGTCTTCATACCTCTTCAATGTAGGAGATTCTCAGGGCTCTACTCTTGACCCACTTTTCTACTTCTCGTTCTATTTCCTTTGCTTTCTTTCCCTTCCAGAATGTTCTCATCAATCTGCCTATCGCAAAGATGTGCTCAGCCCACATTTTTCCTCCAAGCTATAGTCTTATAGTCAATTGCCTTTTAGACATCTGCATATGTAAACCATGAGAACTTCAGATCACCATGTTGAAAAGTAAACTACTTTTTCCTTTGCAGTTCTTCAAAAATTCCCTGTTTCATTCAGATTTACAGAGCTAGAATCCCAAGACACCAGAGAAAAAGCCAGGGCTTTCATGGCTATTCTCCATATTATAGTTCTTCCTCCTTCTCCTTCAACTTCTCCTCTTCTTATTTTTATACTCTTTTTTCCTCCCCCTTTTTCTCTTCTTCCTCCTTCTTCTCTTCCTCCTCCTTCTCCTCTTCATCCTCCTTCTTTTATAAACAAACATATTTGAAAGTAGTCACTAAATTTGTACACTACAATATAGATTCTGGTATTCCAGTCCACAAGGGAATTTATGTAATTTATAACAAGGAGCTACTTGAAAGTTTGACTCCTTTGGAATAGCAATATAGTGATGAAAGAAGCCCATCCCTTTTTATCCCAAATTAGAAAATAAAAGTGTTGTCACTGTCAATTATCTTGGACATAAAAGGATCAGGCAGGCTGCATGACAGTTCACCTTTGTGGGACCTTAGGGAAGACACACTTAATAGGCAAAAACAAAAACAACAATTACTATCACTACAAATCATTGAGAGTAGTAGCCCATAGAGTTGTACAATATATATCCTCCCTTAGGTCAAAGTGCTTGACCATGTTCAACCTTCTTTCTCTTTCCATTTCTAAGTTTTGGGAGACCAGAGGAATCTAGAATCTCTGTTTACATCTTTGGCAAAATACAGTAGTTAAGGAAAGAAATATTTCACTGATTTAAAGTTACCTTGAGTACCAGATCGAAGGACTTTAATAAAAAAACATTCCAAGGTGTCAATCTTACAGAATTCTAAATCTTTCACCTACTGATTATAAAAAGAAGCTACTTACTAATTTGGAGTCTGTTATCAGGGATCTAGAACTCAGTTGCATGGCTACCAATGCATTCAATAGAAATCAAAAACTATTAAGAGGTAGTGATGATTCCATTTGTTACAACTCATAATGTCAGTTCTTTATGATCATGCCATTGTATCACTTAAGACTATCTTCACGGAAATGCGGAGGTGTGCACAACATATCTGAATCTGATCATCTGATTAGAATTGGATTTCACTCTAATATGTGTTTCTACGTGACTGTCTTCAGTTTTCCTTCAAATGACTGATTACCACATAGAAACTAAAAGCCAATAATTCGCTCAAAGTAGATATTTTATTTCCACGTTGAAAAATTGTTAAATGGTATTACTAATATAAACCTCCAAAATTCCAACATCAAGAACTTGAAGAGATATATGTCATGGCTTCTACCTTTAACAATGTTAAAATATAACTGAGAAAAAAATTATATAGTTGAGAAAGATAGCTACGCATAACCAAATAGAGAATACTAAAAGCAATCTATAGTTATTAAAAGAAGAAGAAAAGCACCTTTAGGGAAAACGATAGAATAATATATACTTGAAAGGAAATTGTAGAAATGACAAAGTTCAGATACATGGCATAACATATTCAGAGCAAGATCACACATGCAATGCATGTCATGTCTATTTTAGTCCACCAAGAGATTAACTTGCTTGACACAAGTAAATAGGCTCACAGCCTAAACACAGTGTACTCCCCCTTTCCACACACACAAGAGTGTAACAATCCACAAATTTCAAGCCAGTTCTGCATTTTACTTCCCTTTGCCATGGGGCAACAGAGGCAAGAACTTAGTAAAAATCCACTCCTCAGTGAGTCCAATGCCCAGGGAGAGAAGGAAGCAACCAGACTCCACAACTATTAACATTAAGTCCAGCAGTCCACTAGGAACCACATCTTGTGGCCTAAATTCAGCTGAGACCAGAGGGCTGATCATGCTTCCCATCTACCAATGAGAGCAAGGACTCACCATGGCTTGGATGTTAACCTCTGTATGGGCAGAATGGAGAGATGGGACCTCTGGTGCAGGCAGGACACCCCAAAAACTCATAGTCCCTAAAGCTGGATGGAGAGATCGCTTCTTGGCCTTTTGGCTAAGATCAAGTGTAAAGCTGGATGGAGAAAATCATATCTGGCTGGCTCCTAATACTGCAGCTCTTGGGACACAAACCACTCAATGAAAAACAGAAATTTTCTTCTTTGATTCAACCTTTTTTAGAGTTTGCTATTTTAAAATAATTTTTATTTTTCCTTTATCAGGTTTTTTTGGTGGAATTGGGAGAATTTTTTTCTCCTTTTTTCTCCCTTACTTAGTTTCTTTTTTCTCTTTTTCTCTTTTCCACTTTCAACTTTTTCCCTCTTCTGTCTTATCTTTCATTTCCTATATTTTGCTCTTTTTTCTTGTTCATTCTTTTCTGTGACTGTTCTCTGACACTATTAATTTCCTTTTATTCCTCAATAAGAGCCCATCTCACTTTCTCTTCTTCTCATATCCCATTGATTAGCTTTTCAAATTTTGCTTTTTTTAATTCTCCGATTTTCCACCCTCTCTACTTTCAGTAGTATAACTACGAAGCTGTATTAATCTCTAAATAGCAAGTTAAATGTATGTTGTTGTTGCTGAATGCTGTTCTACTGTTAGTAGAGGTAAAGTTGTTCTACTTAGAAGATATTTAGTGTAGGTCAATAGTAGGTCAGTATTCGGTTTGTCTTAATGTCCATTCTATAAATATAGATCTCTTTTCTATGTTTAATGCTGGTTCCTTATTTGTCCGTAGGATTTGTCAAAGTGTTTGTATTTGGTGATATAATTTATGCTGATCTTCTTGTTGTACCCAAGATGACATTAATCAGTTTTCATGAAGTGCCAATTTCTGGGTATCCTTGGAGTTATTAACAATACTGTGGTTCATTTTAGAAGAACTGGGTACTGGGTTAAATGTGTTACAACTTCCCATCTCAAGTAAATGAAGGCAGTTGGATCCTGAAACAGAGCCAAAGGTTATTAATCGCACCTAGAAGACACCTCTGAAAAGTAGGCATTAACTAAAGAAAGGTTCCATACTAGAAACAAAGCTTTCCATTACTGTCAACCTGCAAGTTTCAATACACACAGAGGAAGGGAGGGGGAGAAAGAGAGCGAGAGAGACAGAGAGAGACAGAGAGACAGAGAGACAGAGAGACAGAGATGAAAAGGCAACAACATGCCTCAAAAAACTTCAATTCCCCCCGAACTGATCCATGGGGCATCAAAGAAAAGGAAACCCCAAACGTACACACCTGAATTATTTGAAATGATATATATCAGTGAATATAACAAAAAAATTAATAAGGCATTTGGCAAGTTCACAGAAGATATAAGTAAACAGATTTGGGGCCAAATAAAAGAATCAGTGAGTCTACAGAAAACTAGAAAGTTGATAGAACTAAACAAAACAATGCAAACCATGCATGGAAAAGAATTAGAGAACATAAAAAGGCTCCAAATAGAAATACAAAAGATTAAAAATTCTTTCAAAACTATGGGCTGCTCACGTAACCAATGTGAGGACAGAGCATTGCAACTAGAAGACAAGGCTGTTGCTGGTGACCAAATAATGAGAGACACTTAAAAACAACAAGAGAATATAAAAAATAAGTCAAAAGCTCGTAGGTAAGACAAACAGACTAATCTAAGATTAATTAGAATTAGTGAAAAATCAGAAGACAGCATAAATGGTACCAAAAAAAAAGCCCTGTTTACTGAATAGTAGCAGAAAATTTTCCAAATAAGGAAAAAGAATTTAGCATACACATAAATGAAGTACATAGAACCTCAAATAGCCGCAATCAGATAAGAACGTCTCAATGACACATCATAGTCAAAATCCCACAAGTTCAACTCAAGAATATAACCCTTTTTGGGTTTTTTTTTCTCTTGGTACAGGGAATCAGACTCATGATCTTGTGCTTGCCAGGCAGGTGCTGTGCTGCGGAGCTATATCCCTGGCCCAAGAATATAATCTTAGAAGCTGTTAGAGAAAAGGAAAGAATCATTTATAAGGGTAAACCCATTGAAATTATATCAGACTTCTCAACATAAACCTTAAAGGTCAGGAGAACTTGGAATAAAGTATTTCCATCCCTAAAATAAAACAATTTCCAATCCAGGTCCATATATCCTACAAATCTATCTTTCAAGATTGATGGAGAAACAAGATATTTTCATGACAAATGGCACTTAAAGAAATTTATGACCACTGTACCAGCACTCCAAAAAGTACTTAAGGGTATCCTAGAACAGTGATGGTGAACCTTTTAGATCATTCAAAGATAAAAACAGCTCTCTATGGAACATATAGTATTAGGAAGAGACAGTGAAGTTAACAATGAATAGAGGTCTAGCAGAATTAATACACAAGGTAGGTGAGCAGTTAAGTAGAAGGGAAAGATAGGGACTCAACAACAGGAAAACACGGTAATGAAAAGAATAAGACAATACCTATTAGTAATAACTCTCAATCAGAATGGACTTGAATCTCCAATCAAAAGATACAGACTGGAAGAATGGATCAAAAAATAAAATCTAACTGTATGCTCCATACAAGAAACACATTTAGCCCCCAGGATTGCTATGAGTTTGAGGCCAGCCTAAGCTATATAGTGAGTTCAAAACCAGCATGAACAATAGAGCAAGAGCTTGTTTCAAAACAGACAACAACAGCAACAACAAAGAAAAGCAAAGAAGGAAATCTGTATTCCATGCAGTAGGAATCCAACAAAAAGCAGGCGTAGCTATCTTACATTCAGGCAAAGTGGACTTCAAGCTGAAACTGATCAAAAAAGGCAAATGAGTTTCATTAATTAAGGGGATAATCCAAAAGGTAAAGACATATGTGCACTGAACAATGGCACACCCAACTTTATAAAAGAAGTACTACTGGCCATTAAAGATAGATAAACATAAACACAGTTACACTGGGGACCTCAATAATCCACTATCAAAAATAGGTTAACTAGACAAAAAAAATCAACAAGAGAATATCAAAATTAAATAAAACTTCTGAACAAATGGACTTAATAGATAGCTACAGGGCATTCCACCCAATAACAAAAGAACACACATTCTTTTTGGGATCATGTGTAACTTTCTCTAAAATATACCATATACTAACCAATAAAGCAAATTTAAGAGAATATAAAATAATTGAAATTATGCCATGCATATTATCAGATCATAGCACAATGAAACTAGAAATCAACAAAAAAGAAAGCACAGAAATTATGTAAATGTGTGAAAACTATGATTTACTCTTAAATATGAATTACAGAAGAAATCAAGGAAGAAATAAAAGCCTCTAAAATCAAGTGATAATGCCAGTACCATATATAGAACTTACGGGACACAATGAAAACAGTCTTAAGAGGGTTGTTTATAGCTATAAATGTCTACATCACAAAAATAGAGTGAACCCAAATAATCTAAAGGTACACCTCAAGGTCCTAGAAAAACAAGAAGAATACAAATCCAAAGCTAGTACAAGGAAGGAAATTATAAAGATCAAAGCGGAAATCAATGAAACTGAGAAAACAAAACAAAATACAATCAATGAATCAAAGTTTGGTTCTTCAAGAGAATAAACAAACAGACAAGCCCTTAACCAATCTAACTGGTAGAGGGCTTGGCAGGGACAGAGACACAGAGATAGAAACAGAGGGAACCCAAATCAATACAATTAGAAATGAAAAAGGTAGCCGGGCGTGGTGGCGCACGCCTTTAATCCCAGCACTCGGGAGGCTGAGGTAGGCGGAGCGTTATGAGTTCGAGGCCGGCTTGGGCTACAACGCGAGCACAAGGCCGGCCTGAGCTACATAGTGCGACCCTGCCTCAAAAAACCAGGGCCGGGAGTTTGGCTCAGTGCCTTAAGCGCCTGCCCTGGCAGGCATGAGGTTGTGAGTTCAATCCCTGGTGCCGGGGAAAAAAAAAAAAGAAAAAGAAAAAAAAAAGATCATCTACCATGACCAAGTAGGCTTCATCTCAAACAGATGTAAAGATGGCTCCAGGCTGGGGATATAGCTCTGCAGCACAGCTCCTGCCTGGCAAGCACAAGGTCCTGAGTTCGATTCCTGGTACCAAAACAAAACAAAGAAACAAACAAAAGATTATTCAATACTCGTGGAATAATGCAATATACTACATAAACTGAAGCAAGGACCCACAAAAAAAATCACATGATCATCTCAATGGATGCAGAAAAGCCTTTGACATCCATTCATGATAAAAACACTGAAGAAAATTACAAAAGGACTTTGTCTCAATCTTATAATGCCCATGTGTTTTGCCACCATCATATTAAATGAGGAAAAGACAGAGAGCTTTCCCTCTAAAATCAGTAATAAGACAAGGACGTCCACCATCACTACTCCTGTCCTACATAGTACAATAAAACCTCCGTCTGCAAGCATAATTCATTGCAAAACGTGCTTGTAATCCAAAGCACTTGTATATCAAAGCAAATTTTCCTATAAGAAATAATGAACATT
The DNA here is from genome assembly GCA_004363535.1 of Dasyprocta punctata. Classification (NCBI taxonomy): domain Eukaryota; kingdom Metazoa; phylum Chordata; class Mammalia; order Rodentia; family Dasyproctidae; genus Dasyprocta; species Dasyprocta punctata. The sequence continues at coordinate 10,606 of RJWM01002951.1, read as the reverse complement.
CAGATGATTCATTCAACAACCCAAAAATTCATATAAAAATGATTGCAATACTGTAATATAACACAAAATTATGAACAAATGCAAAATATAAAGAAAAACAAACAAATTAACCTGCCTTTAACTTTGAAAACCTTCATGTCTGCTATGAGGAAGATAAGAGGAGGGTTATTGCATAGGCTGATTTTCACTATCACTAATGGAATCACTGCTACCTATTGGTTCAATGGAATATTTTTCTTTTCATGCAACTTTAATGAGCAACCTATCCAATGACACTGACTTTTGCCTCCTTTTGAGGATTTCACAGAAATGTTACATTGGATTGTTGTTCAACAGATTGATTGCTCACACTGATACAGCCTTATTCATATGGTGCTTTTCTACAAAATTTTGCACTGTTTCCCACATTTTATACATTTCCCTAATCTCATTTGAAATGAGGGATTCCTGCACCGTTTTCTCCTGCTCCTGTGCAGATCAGATCTCCTGCATAATTTATTACTGTTGGGACATGATCACTTACAATGCCACAATGAGAAAAAGAGACAGACAGTAGAACCACTGGGTCAGTTGTGATAATGAGACATCTAGCATCAAGTTCTACTCATATTGCAAACCATTACTCATTTATCAAGTCAAAATCTATTAGATATGTTTGCTCATCTTGTAGAACACTTGCAGAACAAGTTGCTCACAATCCAAGGTTTTGTTGTACTTGAGACATTGGCAAGAACAATTAGGGAAGAAAAGAGAAATAAAAGGATATGCATGGGAAAGAAAGAAGTCAGATTATTATTATTTGCAGATAATATGATCCTCTACATAGAACTCCACCAAAAGACTCCTGAAATTAATAACCAAAGTCAGTAATATAGCAAGATACAAAATTAACACACAAAAATCAACAGCATTCCTGTACATTAACAATGAACCCAACAAGAAAGAAATTACAGAAAAATACCATTCACACCAACACCAAGAAAAATTAAATACTTACGAATTAACCTAACTAAGGAAGTGAAAAACCTCTCATCAAAAACTACAGTACTCTAAGAATTAAAGAGAACATCAGAATATAGAAAGTGTTGTGGTTTGTTCAAATGTCCTCCCAAAGTCTCATGCAGTCATGGAGGTGGCTGAATCTAGAGTTTGTGATTGGTTTGTTGTCTGGTGCTGGGATTGGTGGTATGAGTGCTGCACCCACCCAGGGGTGGGTAGCCAGCCTACAGTGTGAGGGAGGGAAGGAGCAGTGCTTGACCCTATTTTGCCCAGTTTACTCTTGCTGTGTGCAGCAGCCATGAAGGTTGCCCCTCAGCCATGGTACCCTGCCTTGGAGTCAGTTGAGTATAGACTGAAACCTCCAAAAAAACTATAAACTAAATAAACCTTTCCTTCCCTAATTTTGGACATCAGGTATTTTGTCTCAACAATGAGAAAAAAAGTAACCAATACAGAAAGATATTTATTATTCCTACATAGGCAGTACAAGTAGAGTCAAAATGGTCATACTTCCTAAGTTGATACATAGACAATGCAATTCCAATGAAAATGCAGCATTCTTCACAGAACTGCAGAAAACAATTTTAACATTCACATCAAACCAGGATAGGGCTGGGCGGGATGGTGCACTCCTATAATGCCAGCATTCAGAGGCCTGAGGCAGGAAGATTGCTGCATGTTTGAGGCCAGCCTGGGCTACATAATAAAGCAGTTGTCATCAAAATCTCACACTTGAAGTTATATTACAAAGCTATAGTAATTTTTAAAAAAACAGTATGGTACTGGCACAAAAACAGACATAGATCAATGGAACAGAATAGAGGGTACAAAAATAATCTCAAGCACATTCAATTACTTGATCTTTCACAAAAGGGCCAAAAACATACTCTGGAGAAAAGATAACACCTTTAGTAAATGGTGTTGGGTAAACTGGCTAACCACATGAAGAAGATTGAATCTAGACTCATATCTCTCACATGTTCTGAACGAAAATCAAAAGGAATCAAAGGTATAAATATTAAAACAGAAACACTGAACCTGCTGGAAGATAAAATAGGTAAAACTCTTGAAGTCACAGGCATAGGCAAGGTCTTTCTGAACAGAATCCTGGTTGACAGGAAATAATATCAAGAATCATTGAATGGGATAGTGTTAAATTAAAAAGTTCCTGCACAGCAAAAGAAAAAACCAATGTAGAAGAAAGACAAACTAAAGAATGAGAAAACAATTTTGTCACCTATTCTTTAGAAGACTAATATCTAGAATAAAGCATTAAAAATAAAACCTCCATCCCCCCACCCCCAAAAAAAGACCTAATCAAAAAATGGGCAAGTGATAGCTGGGCGTGGTGGCTCACACCTGTAATCCCAGCACTTGGGAGGCTGTGGCAGGAGAATCATTGCAAATTCAAGAGCAGCCTGGACTAGAAAGTGAGCTCGAAGCCAGCCTGAACTTCATAGCGAGATCCTGTCTCAAAAAGACCGAAAAAAAAAAAAAAAAAGGAAAGTGAAAGGAATAGACTTCACAGAAGTACAAGTGACCAATAAACACATGAAGGAATGCTTGATATCTCTGGTCATTAGAGAAATGCAAATTAAAACAACGCAGAGTTTTATCTTACCCTAGACAATGGCTATCATAAACAAATCAAGTCATAGCAAATACTGTCAGGGCTACAGAGTAAAAGGAGCCCTTCTGCACTGTTGTTAGGAATGTAAACTAGTACACCTACTATGGAGATTCCTCAAAACACTAAAATTTGAAATTCCATTTGATTCAGCTATTTCCCTTCTAGGTATTTTCTTGAAAGGGTTAAAGACATCACATTACACACAGTGATACATGTATACTCATTTTATAGTAGCACAATCCATAATAGCTAAATCCTGGAAGTGGCCTATATGGCCAGCAACAAATGAATGGACAAAGAAAATGTGGTATATACACAAAACAGAGAACTCCTCAACCATAAAGAAGAACAAATTTGAGTTGTTTATAGGAAAATGGATGCACCTTAAGACCGTAATGTTAAATGAAATAAATCAGACATACCAGTTTAAATATCACAAGGTTTTTCTCATATAAGAAACCCAAAATATAAAAAGCAAAATAAAAGATAGATAACAGGAAGCAGGGAGATAGATCTTTTTGAAATGGGAATATTATCAAGAGCTAGGGGAGTAGGGAGAGGAGGAAAATGGGATGTAAAAAGGAATTAAAATGTGTTATGTGTAGGTACCAACTCCACACAAGGAATGTAAGCATTATGTATTGTGAACATCTATTAATAAAAATATAAATAAATTAAATTAAAATAGCTAATAATAATTTTGGTAATTATTAAGTTAATTATCAAAAACCACAAACAATAAAAATAATGATGTAACAAATGCTATTGGTGTCTCATCTCTACCCCCTTGGTAGTCCCATTCTATACATGCCAAAATGTTCTCTGCAATCATTTTTAAATTAAAGATTTTTTTGTGGACACCTGCATAACTGAGCACAAGTGTCAAGGTTTCTATTACAAGGTGCAGCTTTCAACCAACAACAAATAGATATTGAAGGATATGTATACCAATTGTGGTAGGCTGAAAAAATATCTTCCAAAGACAGAGTCCTGGAAACCTATTTATGAATATTGCCATATATAGGCAAAAGTGTGATTAAGGTAAGAATCTTGAGATAGAGATCTTGGTGAGCAATTGCATGTGTTCTTATAAGATAGGATGCATCTCCTATAAATGCAATCACATGCATCCTAATGAGAGACAGGCAAGCAGGAGGCAGTGTGACCACAGAGACACAGACTGATCTGCATACGCCAATATTTATACCAACAACTATACCAATGTCATTACTCCTCAGACAAAGGACAGCTCTGAGGTGTCTTCTTCATTATCTCCCAAGGTTCACAAAAGGACTGAGCCTCACCTGCAGAGACAACCTACTCGTTATCACACTGTGTCAGTTGCTTCTTCTTCCCAGTTTCACTTCTCTATTCTATTTTCAGTGGTTCCTGCATTTACCTTCAGAATAAACCGCTTTCACTCAAATTCTTATATTATTTTCTTAGGGCTGCCATTACAAAAATATGAGTTTGGGTGACTTAAAACAACACAAGTATTTTCTGTCACACTCTGGAGACTAGAAATTTGATTTTTGTTTTTTGTTTTTTTTTGTTTTTTTGTTTTGTTTTCTGTTTTTTGAAGCCAGTAGTTTGAAACCAAGTTTCCTTTTTTGGGTTCTAAGAGAAAATCTGTTCCTTGTCTCTGACTTTGCTTCTCGTGCAACACTTGGCATTCTTTGTCTCATAGATGCGTTACTCCAGTCTCTGCCTCCATCTTTACATAACACTTTCCCTACATGGCTGTCTTATATGGACAGTAGCAATGCTGGATTAAGGGTCCATCCTACTAAACTTGTTTTAATTTGGGTATATCTGCAAAGGCCTTACTTCCAAATAAGTTTGCATTCAGAGGTAACCGGGTTTAGGATTTAAAAGTACAGTGGTCCTCTTTTAGATGATACGTTCCAAGACCTGAATCCAGGAATAATACCAAACCCTATATATATCATACTTTTTTCTACACAGACATATCTATAATAAAGGTTAATTAATAAATTAGACCAGCTAAAATCAGCAATAATTAACAATTCCAAGCCAGGGTGTAGTGGCACACGCCTTTAATCCAAACACTCAGGAGGCTGAGGCAGGAGGATCGTTGTGAGTTTGAGACCAGCCTGGGCTACAAAGTGAGTTCGAGGCCAACCTGAACTGCATAGTGAGACCCTGTCTCAAAAAATAGGGCCAGGGATTTAGCTCAGTGGTGTAAGCGCCTGCCTGGCAGGAGTGAGGTTGTGAGTTTGATCCCCGGTACCAAAAAAACCACAAAAAAACCCAAAAAAAAAACAAAACAAAAAAACAATTCCACAGAACAAGTACAACAATATACCATAATAAAAGTTATAAAACTGTGATCTCTGAACTGGGGAAAAGAAACTTTGTGGGGGGTCACAATTCAACTCATAACACTTTGACTTGGTCAAATACTGGAAGCTCTAGGCTTATAGCTACCACTTAAGCATTTTTATGTTTTCAATCTAAATATAAATTATTTCACTTTATCATAATATCATAAGATAAATATATTAAAAACTTCAGTTAATTGTATTTAGTGAAGAATCAGAAGATTAGGTATAGTGTAGCAAATTCTGTGTTTACCCTAGGTGGGAAATGTAACAAGATGCCAAAGTCTCACTAGTGGGAGTAGTATTTCAGCAAAAAGAATCAAATATCTAAAGCTGTTTCCCTAATTTGCAATATTATAGATCAGAGGGAAATAAAAGAGGGGTTTTCCTAGGGTTGCGATTTGTATTCTTTCTGTTTAAGATTTTTGCTGATAAATTAAATTGTGGCATTCCTCTTTGTTTACTTATGTTGGCTACTCAGAGCCATTCTTTATTCATTGCCTTTCAAAATCCCTAGGGAAGGGAAAGTAGAGTCTATGCACAAAGTCATGTACAGTTTCTGATAGTTCCTCTGGAGGCAAAAGTTACTCACCCTCCTCTCTGTACCAGACTCTGCTGGGAGCTCTGTGTGAAAGAATGTTCTGTAAAACAAAGATGTATTGTCTCTAGGCCTCTGTTCTGAAGTCACTGGGAAGTATAGCTGAGCAGTGAAGAGACTATAGAATGACATTAACCTCTAAGGTATTGTTTGTATCATCCTCACACTTCTCTCCACAATGCCATATCTGCTTATACTAAGGGGTTCGTGTTTCCAATTATCACCAAAGCTCAAATACTTCCTCTAGTTGAAAATACTTCTATTTATGAACTCCTCTGCATAGGCTTCCAATACCTTATCTTCTGATTCACTTTCCAGGCTGATGCTGCTGATTATATTTAAAATCCACTTGGAGCCGGGCGTGGAGGTGCATGCCTTTAATTCCAACACTTGGGAGGCTGAGGTAGGTAGAGTGTTGTGAGTTTGAGGCTGGCTTGGGCTACCACATGAGCAAGACCGGCCTGAAGTACATAGTGTGACCCTGTCTCAAAAAAAGTAGGGCCGTTAAAAAAGGTGTGGTATTTTTATACAGTGGAGTACTACTCAGCTATCAAGAAAGATTGCATTGAGACTTTTATAAGTAAATGGACACGACTTGAGACCGTACTCATAAGTGAGATAAATCAAACCCACATGTATAAATACCGTATTGTCTCCCTAGTATAAGAAACTGAAATAGTATATATGATCCAAAATCTACAATAAATACTGTGTAAGGGTAAAAAACTGCTCAAAGAGCAAAAGTAATTGGGAAAGGGAAAAGGAGGAAAGAAGGAAGGGAAAAGGAAAAAGACATAAATCTGTATATATGTTTATGTAAGATAGCTAAAATGACTATACTTGCTGAGTGTATTAGTTATTGAGAAAGATCGGTTAATACTCATATGATTAGATCAATTTTACATGTCTATATCTGTTAATGTAAACAACCGTGTTGAAGGTAACAATACACTATATTGCAACCATTGTCAAGTTACTATCATCTTGTTTTGTAAACCTATAATGTTACTCTTGTGGATTTGCTGTTGTCGTTTGTTTGTCTCTTTTGCCTTTTGTCTTTCTTATGTGTATCTTTTTTCTCTTAAATAAAAAAACAAACAAACAAAAGTAGGGCTGAAGGTTTGGCTCAATGGCTTAAGCAACTGCTTGGCAGGTGTGAAGTTGTGAGTTTGATCCCCGGTACTGACTAAATAAAAAATAAAATCCACTTGGACAAATAAATGGATACATAACTTAAGTAAGCAGATATCTGTGAGATTGATGAGTGGTCTGGATGGTTCAAAATGACTCTTCTACAATGTCACACCAGAAAGAAGATAAAAATTTGTCCCTAAGAAATCTCTTTCTTGAATCCAGAGAGGTTAAGACTCTTTAGTGTACTATGAAGGACTTTTTAGCAACTACTTTTAGTATATGCGCCGCCAAAGTGAGCACTTTTTTAGTGCCCAGAATAAAAGAGATTTGGTAGTATTTGGAGGTGGCAAAAAATGAGAGATGGAGGAAGTGAAAGTGAAAGAGCATGAAACAACTGGCTTTAAAATTGACATAATGATGTTGTATGTCAGTTCCAGTAAGTGAATGACTTACCTATTGTTGCTTAACAAATTACACTAACATTTAGCAATTTAAAATGATAATAGAGTCAGGCGTGGTGGTGCACGCCTTTAATCCCAGCACTTGGGAGGCTGAGGTAGGTGGAGCGTCGTGAGTTCGAGGCCCACTTGGGCTACAACGCGAGCGCAAGGCTGGCCTGAGCTACACAGTGCGACCCTGCCTCAAAAAACCAGGGCCGGGAATTTGGCTCAGCGGCCTACGCGCCTGTCAGGCAGGTGCAAGGTTGTGAGTTCAATCCCCGGTGCCGCAAAAAAATAAATAAATAAATAAATAAATAAATAAAATGATAATAGGAGCCTGGTGCGGTGGCGCACACCTTTAATCCCAGCACTTGGGAGGCTGAGGCAGGACAATCGTGAGTTTGAGACTAGCCTGGGCTACAAAGCGAGTTCAAGGCCAGACTGAACTCCTTAGTGAGACCCTGTCTCAAAAAATATGGCTGAGGATTTAGCTCAGTGGCTTAAGCGTCTGCCTGGCAGGTATGAGGTTGTGAGTTTGATCCCTGGTACCAAAAATAAAAACAAAACAAAAATACCCCGATAATAAAAACTTATTACACAGCTTTTGTAGTCTAGATTTTAGGAGTGGCTTGGCTGGTTTGTTCTAGATGTTATTAGGGCTGCAGCTACCTGCAGACTTTACCAAGGCTCAAAGATTAACTTCAAAGATGATGTACCCTTATGGTTATAGCAAAACTTCAGTTTCTCACTATGCAAATTTCTCCATTTGACTACATGACAAAGTAGATGGTGTTCTCTAGAGAATGTTATCCAAGAAAGACCAAGAGGAAAGTTTCATGCCTTTTACAAAGACCTTATGCTTCTGCCAGTCCATTTGTTACAAGGTTGCCACTTAGACCACATTCCATAGAGAAATTAAAGGAGTAGTGTAAAAAAATTGTAGACATTGGGCTAGGGGTGTAGCTCAGTGATAGAGCACTTGCCTGTCAAGGGGAAGGTCCTGGGTTCAATCTCTATCACTAAAAAAATAGGATATATTTTAAACCACGGGAGTCAGGGTCAATGATTATTATATTGAGAATTTTTATTGAGACTTTGATAAGCACTGGAATTCAAACACAATGCCTTTTTCTTACCACTATAGAGAGAGTAGAGCATTTTTATATTTTCTTACCACTATAGAGAGAGTGGAGCATTTTTATATAGGCAGGCAAGAGCCAATTTTAGAAAACATGATATTATAGGTCTATGATAGGTTTCAACTCAAGGCACATGGAAGCAAGCTTTAACTTGACGGAATCGAGGCAAGAGATTAGGGCGTGGCAAACTGGCTGTGCAAGTGGGCACAACCCGTCAATCGTGGCTAGGACACATGCTCAGAACAGCTTCTCAGCCCTGCATCTGGTATCACAGAATCCCATCTTCTATTTTACTAGCACAAGATCAAGTAGGTTTTTGATAGGGTAGCCTAGATCTGATGTTAGAATGGGGATATAAATGACAGCGGCCATTATAATATTGGTATTTTATAACATAGAGAATAAAATGAGAATTTATCAGTCCACCCTAATTTAAATAAATGAATGGATAAATAAGTAAGTGGAGGAAAACAAAGAGCTTTTCCATACTACAGAATTTCAAATAAATGTAGAAAGAATGTGAAGGTAGATACCATTTGGCAAACATCATATTAAGAAAGGCACAAAAAAATGAGAAACAGATACTGTGCATTTATCTCAAAGTACCTGTTCCTGCACACATATTTTATTTTTTTTTGCACACATATTTTAAAACAACATGTCTAGCTGGGCGTGGTGGCGCACTCGAGAGGCTGAGGTAGGCGGAGTGTTGTGAGTTCGAGGCCGGCTTGGGCTACAATGCGAGCGCAAGGCCGGCCTGAGCTACATAGTGCGACCCTGCCTCAAAAAAGCCAGGGCCGGGAGTTTGGCTCAGTGCCTTAAGCACCTGCCCTGGCAGGTGCGAGGTTGTGAGTTCAATCCCGGGTGCCGCAAAAAAATAAAATAAAATAAAACAACATGTCATATATATTTTTGTCAATTTAAAAAAATGAACACAAGAATCTCTTCACAAAATTCCTAAAAAGAAATAATAGTAATTTTACAGTGCAGAAACTTGGCAGACATCATCTTCACTAAGTTATCAAAGTTAAAGTCCTCATTATTGAGATAAATTAACATTATATGCCTCTTGATATGATGCATGGGAAATGATTCAACCTTTCTTGTATGATATTCTTACTAAGAATATATACCCTAAATTAATTTACTTATTAAATTTTTTGAAATTAAACTTGCTTTTTAAAATTGATACATTAAAACCTAAATACTGCACACAAACATTGTGGTGTTTCAAATAAAACCTGAATTTAATTATAAGGAATTATTAGACAAAACAAAATTCAGGGAGATCTTTACAAAATAACTGGCCAACGCTCAAGTGTCAAATTTGGTGCGGTGTACCGGTGTACACCTGTGTTCCTAGCACCAAGGAGGCTGAGGCAGGAAGATTGCCATGAATTCAAGGTCAGCCTGAACTATATAGTGAGACCCTGTCTCAAATGAATAAAAAAGTGTCGAAGTTGTATAGAATCAGCTAGTTGAGGAATATATACCCTTCAGTGTTACATGGATACAGAGACTAGTTCAGATTAAAATGTAAAATTCCTTCTTCAAAAATGATTAAGAATTTCATGATGGAAGCACCAGAACATGAAGTGAAATGTACAGAGCCCCGTGTAACTGCACAGGGGCATGAAACTGAAGTGTGAGGATGAAGCTGACCTTAGGACAAACACTGAGAAACTGTCCTAGAGCATAGAGGTAGAAGGAGACATGAAAACTAAGTGGATTGTTTGATCCTATACCAGATCAGGACATTAGTGGAATAAAATAAAACACTTGAATAAGGTCTGTAGAAGAGGTAATAGTATCATATCATTATTAATTTCTTGATTTTGATCATTGTGTTGTAGTTATGTCAGATGTTAAAATCTAGTGAATCCGAATGAAGAGAATTTTCAAATATTTAGTACATTTTTGCAAATTTTCAATAACATTTGCATTTGCAATTAATATTTAAGCAATTTAAAGAGTTAACATTTAATCAATTTAAAAATATTATCAAAAATATAAAAATCAGAGGTAGGCGGAGCATTGTGAGTTCGAGGCCGGCTTGGGCTACAACGCGAGCACAAGGCTGGCCTGAGCTACACAGTGCGACCCTGCCACAAAAAACCAGGGCCGGGCCGGGCGTGGTGGCGCACGCCTTTAATCCCAGCACTCGGGAGGCTGAGGTAGGCGGAGCGTTGTGAGTTCGAGGCCGGCTTGGGCTACAACGCGAGCGCAAGGCCAGCCTGAGCTACACAGTGCGACCCTGCCTCGAAAAACCTGGGCTGGGAGTTTGGCTCAGTGCCTTAAGCGCCTGCCCTGGCAGGCGCGAGGTT